>JARQZK010001445.1:1747500-1922500 GCA_030704885.1 Cynegetis impunctata
TCTTGTCAATTTATTTCATTGTACCTACCTTTTAATACATGATATATAGCAGAAACTTCGTTCCAAAAGACTGTCTCACAACACCTCTCGTGTATTTTTCCATAGAATTTCTTTGCGAAATTGGGAAATAGACGCAGATATGCGAATTTGAATCAGAATAAAGAAACAGGAAAGTGGCCGAGATATTTTGTAATCGCGTTTCCTGTGTGCACGAATCTGTTTCCGATAATCATGTTGGTCTGTAACAACGTCAGAAGAGATTGCATTCGAGTACAAAACGACGCTACAATGCGATAATCTAATCATAGCGACCGGTCGAAAAAATGATAGGATAACGGACGAATCTGTGATTTTATGTGATGAGTGTTTTTGTTGAATGTGTCAACTGGTTAAGAGGGCCAAGAAGAGAATCGCAGGTGGAGAATGTAAGGATGCACAACTAAACAATATTTTTTTTTTCGTAATTTGCCCGAGTATCGAAAGTATCGAAAGTAAGCAGTCAGATGCAGGAGTAATTATTTTTATCCGTTTAAGACCTCTTGGAACACGATTTTAAAAGTTATTTATGTACCAAGTGCGTTATATAGATTATAACGTCTTGAGAGAAACATTCGAACCAAGGGATGAATGTTGCCCGATGAGCGTTAGGATCTAGTAACGCACGTGGTGCATACAAGATTTTATTTTCACGAAAAAATCATTTTATTATAATGAAAAATCGATTTTTAAATCGGTTGATTGCTCTTATACTTTCCATTTTCCTTCTCATAATAGGCATGTCATTTGTCCATATTTTGACGTTTGTGAATATTTTTGTCATCATATTTAGTGAATGTCATTGCTGCTTTCTTTGTGTAGTCTTATAGAAATAATGGAAATGAAAATGAATTTACCCAAGAATATCATAGAAAATGCAGCCAAAGCTGCGATTAATTCATTGCCGGAGAAATCCAGAGTCGTATACGACAAGGATTATGAATTTTTTAATCAATGAAAGTTGCTTCATTTCTCCTAGTACAATTAGCGGGCGCTATGATCCATAACGTCCGCTCATTACGCCCTGGGGCATAATGTTTGTGTTTATAGCAACCGTATCCAAGGTGAAATGAACATATAATATACAAGTGAAGAATAAAAGTTTTTTTGATGTCAGATATACAGGGTGTTTCAAAAGTAAGGTAAAATATTTAAGGAGGTGCATCTACATGAAAAAATAATGATAGTTTGCCATATAACCTATGGTCCTAAAACGATTTTTTTCCGAAATACATGGTGTTAAAGTTTTAAGGAAAAAATTAATTTTTTCCGTCATATTTAAGGTTGTACTTTAGCAAGGGGAGGACACTTTTAAAATTTAATTTAATTTATTAAGTACTAGATTTGTTTTAATAATTTCACTTCGTTATTAATTATTGTTAGTACATTAATAAACATTCAACTATGGCCATATGACCATACAGAGAAATGTTTCTGATTGTTTTATGCGAAAACCATGCGTCCTACGAAAGAAAATTTAGAGATTGAATTTGCTCTAAATTAAATAAGGATTTCAATGCATAAAATCCTCACACCTAATTTCATAAAAATATTTTAAAGTGGTATGAAAATGACAATAAGAAATTAATTTTTCCATTAAATCTTTTACACCCTGTATTTCGGACCATAGTGTATATGGCAAACTACCATTATTTTTTCATGTAAATGCACCTCCTTAAATATTTTACCTTACTTTTGAAACACCCTGTATACATACATATATATATATATATATATATATATATATATATATATATATATATATATACTTCAATAAGGTTAATGGGTTCTTGGATCAAAACAGGCTGTATTATGTAAAACTACATTTATTCTCGGTCAACGTTTCGGTCCATGTCTGGACCTTCTTCAGGACTCTAAAATATTGAAGACTATGTTATAATACATCATTTTCTACAACTACAATTAAAAAAACTTACAGAATAGCTGAGTTTGACCGTTGACCGAGAATAAATGTAGTTTTACATAATACAGCCTGTTTTGATCCAAGAACCCATTAACCTTATTGAAGAATTATTCGATTGGAGTTATTTAGTATTGTTATATATATATTATTATTATTATTATTATATTTCAAAAAGAGCCAAGGCCAAAGCCTGTTATGGCTCAGAAATAAGAGTAAAAATTAACAGTACATTCGTGAAAAAAAAAACAACTTAAATATAAAAAAATACATAGTATCCAATTCAATAAAAATAGAACAAAAAAATCAATGATAACAAAATCAATGGTAAAAAACGGAGAGCAGCAATCTCAAAAATACCAAAAAAATCAAATAATAGTTCGATTCACTAGGCCTCCATTCCAAGCATCCAGTCTGTTTTTGAACGCATTTATGCTCGGTGCAGTGACAACTTCATTCGGGAGCTTGTTCCATTTTTCGAAGACTCTATTCGATAGGAAGAACTGGCGGGGGGTTGTTTTGAAATGTTCTTTCTGCAGTTTTAGTTGGTGCCCCCGCAGGTGGTTTTTATTTAGCTTGAATATGTTGCAAATATTTGGGGGCAACAGGTGGTGTAACGCAGCATATGATGTGATAAGATCACCTCTCTCACGTCTATCCCCGAATGAGGAAAGTCCGAAGAGTCTTAGGCGGGTGTCATAATCGGGTCGAACATAACCGAAGGGGATTCTTGTTGCCATTTTGCACATTTTCCAAAGAATCAACGTCGCGCTTGAGTGCGTAAGGGTGCCAGGCTTGGGCCGGCAACTCAAAGAATAGGACGGACATAAGAGGTATATAACCTACTCCCCACTCTTGTATCACACCCCGGAAGGCTTTGGGGAGATCAGGTATGTAAACGGCTTTGGCTTTACGAGTTGTATACTTTGAACATGATTACTCCAGCACAAGTCATGGGTTACCGTTACGCCCAGGTCGTTGTGACTGTTAGTGGACATTTAATTGCCGACCAGCAAGCTTATATGACAGGTTGGGATTATTTTTGCCTAGATGCAAAACCACACATTTTTCCAAGTTCAAAGGCGAGTAACCATTCGCTGCACCAATCTCCTATCCTATTCAAATCATCCTGAATATGCGAATGCACATGGCAAGGGTTGCCGTATATTTTGGTATCGTCAGCGAATTGCGAACAACGACTACTGAGCTGACTTAGGCAGTCAGATAATATATAATAAAAACAATAGAGGTCAAGAACAGATCCCTGAGGTACGCCACTGGTGACAGGCTGTGCTGAAGAAAGTATGTTAGAAATCTTTACTCTGAATGCCTGTTTCTTAGAAATGCCTCTATCCACAGCAATAAGTCGCCTCTGATTTCCGAGGTGCTCGATCTTATGAAGTATACGTCTGTTAGTACTCTGTCGAAGGCTTTAGCGAAATCTAGATATACTACATCGATTGGTTGACCAGAGTTCTAATGAGACAGTCCAGTCATTAATACACTCAAGTAAGTTCGTCATAACTGATCTGCCTGGTAGAAAGCATGTTGGTTATCCGGTATTATATTATTGGCGAGGGAGAACGCGAGAACTTGTTCGAGATATGATTCTTTCAGCAAACCTTCGAAGCAACTGATGTAAGACTGATTGGTCTATAGTTATTAGGGGACAGCTTATCGCCCTTTTTGAAAATAGAGTGTTACTGAGGCGATTGACCATGGAGCAGGAATACTATGAGACATGAAAGAACGCGTTAAAAATTATGGATAGCCGGTAGAGACAGTGATTCGGAGCAGTTTTGAGAGTCCTCGACTGAATTCCATCCGGAACCAGGGGCTGAAGAAATGTTCAAATTAGAGAGATGTTTAGTTACTAATTCTGGAGTGAAAGAGATGTGCATAGACTTTGATCGCACCGCGGAAAGTTCATCAAAAGGCAGTGGCCCAGCTGGTTCACTTGAATAAAAAGAAGAAAAGGCATCAGCCAAAACCTCAGCCGGACTCAAGCACCGTGCTACAAATGTTCCCTGACGCTGATCTAACTTGGAGGTAGGAGCTACCTTGGTAGTTAAAAATGATCTAACATATTTATAGAATTTGCTCTTATCTTCGGATGTTGCAATTAGTTTCGTATGCTTTTTTTGCCTGGAAAATGGAAGCTGTTACTTGATTGGAATAGTTGCGATGAGTATGTAGTCCATGCATTGCCTTGTCCGACTATACCTCTGCCAAAGGGCGCGCTTGTGGCTGGATCATGTCGACTATGTTTCCAGTTATCCATGGTTTGGTGGCGTGGGCAGATATTTCCTTGACACTAGTATTCACCTCAGTAAGGTCATGAAGTATTTTTGTAAATGCATTCCAAGACTGCTGTACATCCAGTATATATATATATATATATATATATATATATATATATATATATATATATATATTTATTGAAAATTTATATTTTCTATTATTACCGAGTCATTTATATTATAGAAATTTGGTTTGAGTTTTGGTTGTTCCAGGTTTGCAAAATACTTCAAATTAATTGAATGACTCGTTTAAGAGCAGTACTCTCTTTTTCAGTATCGACAATAGAAATATAAAAATAGCTTAATAGACAACATGGACTACACAAACATTACACGTTTAAATGCTCACTTTAGTATAAACAATAAAATAAAAAATCGGCCAAGTGCGAGTCGGACTCGCGCACGAAGGGTTCCGTACCATTGACGATGCCCCCCTTAAATATTTATTTTATTTCATTTTTATTATTTATTATTAAAGTAAATATACAATTTTGTATTTTGTTAATATTTCAAGTGCCTACCTGTTACCTTTTATTGATAAAAAGCAGAAATAGGCTGAAAATGGCATTTTTTTATGGGTGCACTCCTTAAATATTTATTTTATTTTAATTTTATTTTTTATTATTAAAGTGATTATTTTTTTCGTATGATTTTCAACCAATCAGAACGATCAATTCAGTTAAGTTACCTTGTATAATTTCGATTATATAACTCATGTATGAATAAGCCAATAGAATCCGTGAATTTTGCATAACGACGTAGTATAGATAAGTGAATATACCCTTGACGACGTGATATAATCGTTTTGGTGTTTCGCCTCGTGTCAAAATGTATATATATTTTCATATTCACGGTATTTTGACGTTTGTCAAAAAAAATTAATAATTTTTATTCGTTATATAATCGTAACGAATACCACTCGAGCAATCGAAAATAATCGATTATACTGACCTCGTCACTCGGCGTATTGTTTTAAAACACTACTCGAGCTGCGCTCTCGTGGTGTTTCGCAAAATACGTCTCGTGACTCGGTAGTATAATCTATTATTTTCGATGCTCTTGTGATATTATTACTGATAATACTTGATTATACATAGAGTAGCTCTACCAATCGAAAACTAACAGGACCGTCAAATTTTGACGTTTATCAATAACTGTTCAGAAATTAGTCGATTCGGAGATTTTTACTTAATATACTCAACAAATAATCGTTTCAAATACAATGCGTACTTCGAAATAAATACGGTTATACATCTCAAACTTCCTGCATAATTACAAATCGTGTCAGTTTGACAGAATAATCCTTCCGTTTCGCGGTCGGATTTTTTAAACTGTCAAACTGACACTCTTTGTAATTATGCAACAAGTTATCGATGTATAACCTGATTATTTTGAAGTACTTATAGTATTACTACTGATTATTTTTTTCGTATGATTTTCAACCAATCAGAACGATCAATTTAGTTAAGCTACCTCGTATAATTTCCATAACACCTGATTATACATAGAGTAGCTCTACCAATCGAAAACTAACAGGACCGTCAAATTTTGACGTTTATCAATAACTGTTCATAAATGAGTCGATTCGGACATTTTTACGTAATATACTCAACAAATAATCGTATCAAATACAATGCGTACTTCAAAATAAATATGGTTATACATCTCAAACCTCCTGCATGATTACAAATCGTGTCAGTTTGACAGAATAATCCTAAATTTAGACTATCAAACTGACATTCTTTGTAATTATGCAATAAGTTATCGATGTATAACCTGGTTATTTTGAAGTACTTATAGTATCACCACTGATTATACAACTGAGTATTTTGTGAATGCTTCAAGTGCCTACCTGTTGCCATTATTGATATAGAGCAAATAAGGGCAAAAAAATCGCGTTTGTTGCATGGGAGCCCCCCCTTAAATATCTATTTTATTTTGTTTTTAGTATTTGTTGTTATAGTGGCAACAGAAATACATAATTTGTGAACATTTCAACTGTCTAGCTATCGCGGTTATTGAGATACAGCCTGGTGACAGACAGACAGACGGACGGACAGACAGCGAAGTCTTAGTTATAGGAGTCCGTTTTTACCCTTTGGGGAGACAAACCTACTTCATGACACTAACACATGGAAATATTCTGTTGAATCATGGTCGTCAAGAAGTTGGGAAAGGTTAAGCTTCTAATTCTATGAAAAGTATTGTGGAAACATACATAGTTAAATCAATTTCAAGCGGTTTACATACAAGAAACGTAAAAGGATGTGGCCTAAAATTCCATGTTGCGGCAGAATGAGATAAAATTATCTCTCTGAAAGTATATATCCGTGTTATCAACAAGCTTCAAGTTCAACGCATGAGCAGCATAGCTTCGTCACTAATTTCCTTAACATTTGTCCGTTTTATATACAAATTTGAAGGGTCTGAAAATATGTACAAAATCATCTGAAACCCCCAAATAATACCTCCCTAATATTCACGAACATGACAACATGAATACAATATGCAATAATTATGGTAATAAAATGAATATCAAGAAAACTAAATACATGATATTCGAAACTAAATTTGGATTTACTACGTTGATTATCACAAAATAATATATTTTGTGATAATCAACGTAGTAAATCCAAATTTAGTTTTGTTCATCATGTTAAATTATCACGTAGTAACGACGGATTCCATCAACTATTACATGATATTCAGTAAAACTGCAAATAATAACACAGATATCAACATAAATGGCACCCTAGTCGAGAAGGTATCGAACTACAAATATCTAAGAACCACCATAAATGAAGCATGTGACCAAGGCAAAGAAATAAGAAAGCGTATTGAAATTGCCAGGACCACATTCATAAAAATGAATAAATTGTTTTGTAATCGTGATATAGATATTTCCCTACGTATAAGACTACTAAGATGCTATGTGTTTAGTACCTTGCTATACGGTGTTGAGTCATGGACATTGAAACAGAACAACATAAAAAATATCGAAAGTTTTGAGATGTTGTGCTACCGTCGGATGCTGAAGATAGGATGGGTTGATAGAGTGACAAATCTGGAGGTAATGCACCGAATGGGCAAAACGCTGGAAATTGTGCTAAAAGTAAAGAAGAGGAAGCTTGAATATTTGGGCCACCTAATGAGAGGGCTGGTATTGGTAGGTGTGGATGGTGACCGATGCGCTGCGACCTTATTAGATCTATTGTGCCCCATCTTCTTATGCTTCTCGATGTGTTCTCGTTTTACAGAAGCCCCTCAAGCCTCAATACCTTCAGAAATTTGAGGATTTTAAGGGGGTCTATTCGTGGTATTTCTTCTACAGTCAGCTGGTATGATCCCAGTGTGTTCAGTCTTTCATGGTGCACAGCATAGCACTCCATCAGTATATGGTGGTGTGTTTCTGGACGTTCCTTGGAGAATCTGCAGGTGCTGTTCCCCTCTAAACCTAGCTTCCTTAGGTGTTCTTTGAGTCTGCAATGCCCCGTAAGAAATTCTGTGATTGTCTTTAGACTAGTTTTGCTGAGGTTAATCAGTGTCTTCGATCTTGCTCGGTTGAATTTTCCGAGGAGATCTTTGGCCTGCCTCAGTCCTGGAAGTCTTTGCCAGTATGTTGCTCTCATTGCTTCTTCAGCTTTATTGAGTTCTTCTTGGAAGTAAGATTTTCCAAGTCCGCAGAAAGGTTCTGGCCCGATTAGTGGCGTTGACGCACCCTTTCGTGCCAGGGTCTCTGCTTGTTCATTGCCCTTCACTCCGACGTGCCCCGGCACCCAGAGGAGGATCACTTTGTTGTTCCTGCCCAGATCGTTTAGTTTGTCTAGGCATTCACAAACCATCTTTGAGTTAATGTTATAAGAGCTCAACGCTTTGATGGCTGCTTGGCTATCGGAGAGGATCGCAATTTCCTTGTTCCGGTATTTCCTATCGAGATTGAACTGAATGCACCTTCCTATGGCGTGAATTTCCGCTTGAAAAATACTGTGGCCCATGGGTTCTGAGTATTTGGTACGAGGCCCAACGACTCCTGCTCCAGTTCCTTCGGGAGTTTTAGACCCGTCCGTATACCATATTATGGTATTCTTCTCCAATGCTCGAATGGATTCTATGTTCCATTCCTTCTTGGTATTTAGTCCCGTTCAAAATAATTTCTTGAAACCGTCGGATGCTGAAGATAGGATGGGTTGATAGAGTGACAAATCTGGAGGTAATGCACCGAATGGGCAAAACGCTGGAAATTGTGCTAAAAGTAAAGAAGAGGAAGCTTGAATATTTGGACCACCTAATGAGAGGGCTGAAATAGTCACTGTTGCAGCAGAACATAATGCAGGGAAAAATCGAGGGGAGAAGAAACCCGGGTCGCAGAAGAATGTCCTGGTTGCGAAATTTGAGGGAGTGGTTTGGCTGCACCACGAATGATTTGTTTAGGACCGCTATAAACAAGATTAGAATAGCCCTGATGATATCCAATCTCCGAGAGGAGAGGCACCTGAAGAAGATGAAGAATTTTCACGTACAAATTTTCAGCTCTCCAACTGATTTTGGAGTGGCTGTAGCATTGCACAATGTTTGAAAATACCCAAAAACGGTTGAATTTTCAACATAAAAATTGAGGTAGTAAAAGAAATTGATTCAACCCCCAAGGCGCACTTAGCCAACAGGAACTCAATATACGTATGAATGAAATTTCATTCCTCTAACTCAGAGGTCTCCAGACTTTGAAGCCTTAGGACCATGATGATTTTTTCAGTTTGTTCCAAGGGCCAAATAGTTTTAATTTTGCTGCCCTCAGTTATATTCACTTGTGTGAATACAAGGGTTTGTGTGTGAAAAATCCTCCTAGAACCGGTTTTCTTAGCTCCATGCATCCTTCAAATGGGTATATATTGTCGATTATTTTTTTCGTATGATTTTCAACCAATCAGTACGATCAATTTAGTTAAGTTACCTTGTATAATTTCGATTATATAACTCATGTAGGAATAAGCCAATAGAATCCGTGAATTTTGCATAACGACGTAGTATAGATAAGTGAATATACCCTTGACGACGTGATATAATCGTTTTGGTGTTTCGCCTCGTGTCAAAATGTATATAAATATTTTCATATTCACGGTGTTTTGACGTTTGTCAAAAAAAACTAATATTTTTTATTCGTTATATAATCGTAACGAATACCACTCGAGCAATCGAAAATAATCGATTATACTGACCTCGTCACTCGGCGTATTTTTTTAAAACACCACTCGAGCTGCGCTCTCGTGGTGTTTCGCAAAATACGTCTCGTGACTCGGTAGTATAATCGATTATTTTCGATGCTCTTGTGATATTATTACTGATAATACCTGATTATCCATAGAGTAACTCTACCAATCGAAAACTAACAGGACCGTCAAATTTTGACGTTTATCAATAACTGTCAAAAATGAGTCGATTCGGAGATTTTTTTTTAATATACTCAACAAATAATCGTATCAAATACAATGCGTACTTCAAAATAAATACGGTTATACATCTCAAACTTCCTGCACAATTACAAATCGTGTCAGTTTGACAGAATAATCCGCTCGCTTCGCGGTCGGATTATTTAGACTGTCAAACTGACACTCTTTCTAATTATGCAACAAGTTATCGATGTATAACCTGATTATTTTGAAGTACTTATAGTATTACTACTGCCTATTTTGTTCGTATTTTTTTCAACCAATCAGAACGATCAATTTAGTTAAGTTACCTTGTATAATTTCGATAATACCTGATTATACATAGAGTAACTCTACCAATCGAAAACTAACAGGACCGTCAAATTTTGACGTTTATCAATAACTGTCAAAAATGAGTCGATTCGGAGATTTTTTCTTAATATACTCAACAAATAATCGTATCAAATACAGTACGTACTTCAAAATAAATACGGTTATACATCTCAAACTTCCTGCACAATTACAAATCGTGTCAGTTTGACAGAATATTTAGACTGTCAAACTGACACTCTTTGTAATTATGCAACAAGTTATCGATGTATAACCTGATTATTTTGAAGTATTCATAGTATTACTTCTGATAATATTACTATAATCAATTCCTACCTTTTGAAAATTTTCAGCTAATTTTTGTTGGGGATCGGTGGAGATGTCGAAATGTACAGGGACAAAAATGTATATATATATATATATATATATATATATATATATATATATATATATGTATATATCAGATATATTTCCATATCTGATGGAGTAGTACTTTTATACAAAAACGGAAATATATCAAATTTCTCAAATAATTTTGCGTTTATCAGGGTTCGAAACCAGGGTGTTCAATATCTGATTTCGGTGTTCTGAACACAGAACCTTCTTATAACAGTTAATCAAAACATAGAATAAGGTTCGCTGTCAAATGAATTTTTACTTTTTGCTCATTTTTCACCAGCTAGTCGAAACGGTTGTTTCAAGTTAAAAGTGTACAGTAAGCTTCAATGAAAATATTATGAGTCGTTAGGTACCTAATTATAGAAAATTGGCCGATTTAACCCACTGATGGGACGAATAATTGTACAAATAACAGTTTTTTTAGAGAAATTATCAGTGTCAATCTGTACGGGAATATGAATTGTTACTGTCGCAAAAAAATAATATGGAAAAATAGATAGAATATTTATTTTCCATCTATATCTAATGTTTTTAAATTTAATTCTTGTTTATTCAGTATAAAGTTGTTTCACAAAATTGGTAATAATATGCAAACCCTTCAAACAAAATGTGATACCTATTTTGTCAAGATGTTGCTATTTTCATCGATACAAATCTTTGAATTTAGTTGCGTATCACATTAACTGTATTTACAGTTTTTCTTAACTCTCCTGTTAAAAAATATGAAATTTATAAAGAAAAACTTGGCAACTAGTTTCCTTGAATAAGGAAAAATACTAGATAAATAAATAATTTTTTCATCACTATTTCTCCAGGAGAAAAAAAAAACGATTTTAAAACATCAGAAATAAGTATAAATAGTGATATATTCACATAACCAGTTGATATCACAGATATTTTTGTATTACAAAAATCAAACTTTGTTCTAAATCCTTAACAAATACAAAATATATCCAGTGTCTTTGGCCCAACTTTTTCTTGCACTGATCTTCCAACCAGTTGTCCAGTTGACTCAAGCCGCACTCAATTGATAACACTAAAGAAAAATTCACCACAACCGCAATGAAATAAATCTAAAACAAAGCGTACTAATTCTGCTAATTTAACTTGCTATTGTTTGAAGGTGTGACCTGTGGAAGAAAGACTGAGAAGGAACTGTGCATTTAATTGTTTCTTGTTAAGCAGTTTCGAAAATTTATGACAAACAGTGAGTTTTCATGAAGTTTTAGTACTAGTTATGTGCATGCCAATACTCTTTAAATTGGGTACAACCTAAATTTCTCCATATTGGTACTTTGTATTCAACTTCAACAAAATTTCATTTAAAAGTAGGATAAAAGTAAATAGTTGTGGGAATCCGTCGTTACTACGTGATAGTTTAACATGATGAACAAAAACAAAACTTGAATTTACTACGTTTATTATCACAGAAATAGTTTGAAAAATATAAAACTGCGATTGCAATTTCGGTCAGTAGACCATCATCGGGCAGATTGAGTTAAGAACTGAATAAGGGTTGTGCTGGCCTACGTTGCCAAGTGTACTAAAAATGAATTGGTGGCTACTAAATTTGAAGCTACAATACTAAATTCCTTCTTTACCGACAAAACGCGGGAAATTCGAATGAAAGTTATATAACTTGTTGGTTTATTCTAAAATTCGACTATACAAAATATATTTATGCTTTCTGCCATAACTTCAATACTTTCTGTTTCAGGAACTGAATTTGCTTCATTATTGCAAAAGCCCTTGTTAACTCTTATCGAACTGGCACCACTTTCAACTTTTCTCATTAAAAACCTGCAGGGATAAATAGCATTTAGACGAAATCACGATGATTCATCATTCAATTAGTAACCTTTCCATTGCAGCAAAAATTCAAATGGTAACCGTAACCGGCAATCACAGATTTTTCGCCTACTACCTATCACTTGTCACTTATAAACAAAACGTCAAAGAACGAATATAGTAAGTCATACGCAGAACACAGAGCTGAGCTCAGAGCACAAAAGAGAATTGCGTTTTATTAAAGCTCTGTGGTAGTATGATTATACTGTTTACGTTATAAAGTTCGATTACACCCCTTTGACGCACATCGGTTGAGAATACTTGATTTTCATTGAGAATACTAGGCTACTGAATGGAATCGAAAAGTACTAAATTTAGTAGAATTCTACTAAAAATGCCAACCCTGAACTGAATACATAATTTATTATAGATTTGAGGCTTACGGGTGGGGAAGAATTATTACATGTACCTAAATAG
The DNA here is from genome assembly GCA_030704885.1 of Cynegetis impunctata. Classification (NCBI taxonomy): domain Eukaryota; kingdom Metazoa; phylum Arthropoda; class Insecta; order Coleoptera; family Coccinellidae; genus Cynegetis; species Cynegetis impunctata. The sequence goes on from JARQZK010001445.1 coordinate 1,760,178, forward strand.
ACAAGAGCAACATATTTCAAGAAGGGCTAATCGAAGTGGGTTTACCAAATTGGTGCAATAAAATGTTCTTAGAAAATCATTATTGTTTGAATACACTAAATATAGGAAAATATATCAAGTCAATCTGGTCGTTCAGCAAGATAACGCCTTTTGCATTATGATTGTGTTTGAAAATTTCCAATGATTTTAAGTAAGATAGTTTGGTCCCTTTCGATAATTTGTGCTTAATTTAGTACAGTAAAAAGGTATATTTTACTAAAAAACAATACTTAATGGCTGAAATTTTGAGGGGATGTTCGGGGGCATGTTCTGAGTCTAAAACTGAGTTTTCGTATTCGAGGGGGCAGGGGAAGATACAACCCCCGGTCTATATGGGGGTGAGTTCGTTTTAATTCTATATCTCCGTTGCTGTTGAGCGTATAGTCAATGCCAAGAAATCATATTTGTAGGAAATTGAATTATCTATCCAATGATAATAAAATCAAGGTCATAGGTCAATTAAGTCAATTACAATTGCCGGTCAAAGGTCAAAAGTGAAGGGTAGTTTTTCATTTTTCGCGAATACCGTGAAACTGGTAATTTATTTCGCATACTGCTTGGATACCATTTCAAAGTACTTGAAGTTACCTACAAAATGAGCTCTCGAACACCCTTCTACGATGAGGAGTTTTCCATCACTCCAACGATCAAGTTGACCGCGCGCGCCAATTTTGACCGCGCGAGCCGCGTGTCGTACTCTCATTGCTCGTACATTGCACTCTCTACGTGCAGTTAATAATTATCGTTGAATTGTTTTCTAATTAGAATTAATAATATGGTTGAAGGTGGACTTGTTTTTTTTTTCAAGGGAAAACGGGAAATCCATCATGGACAAACGACAAGGTCTGCCCTTGCCGAATAGTGTGAGACTCCTACTCACTAAAACCCTATAAAAATCCCAACTTTTGAATGTTCAGTGCTCTGTCATGTATGTGTGTGTATTGCCGTGTACTGTTTGATAATTTGAAGTGTCTCGATCATTAATTTACCTCGAAGTTTTCCTGCTGGCGACTTTCATGTGAATTTGGCTCTTTTGGATGGACTTTTTTCGCCATCTTCATATTCATCATCCTTTTCGAATGTGTCACCACGAACGTCTTCTTCAGAAATGGATGGCGAGTTCCTGTCGTCGTTGAAAAAATCGTCATCTTCTTGCAGGGTAGAATATTGGGCGATGTTGTTGCACGCGGTACCGCTACAAGTCCCACAAATCGGAGAACATTTCAGCCCAGCTTTTCGACATCCACAGGCCTTTCCACAACTAGTTTTGCAGGTGAAGGAAATTAATTTCAGCAAACTTGGCGGCGCCGGATCTTTTTCGCAGGCGACGGGCATATAAATGCTCTTCGTTTTCTTCCATCCCCAGTCTTCAGGATCTTTGTAATTTCCCAACCATTCTTGAACTTGATGATACACTCTATACGTGTGTAGACGAGCCGCATCTTCAGTAGGTGGTAGGGAAGCCAAATTGTCAACACAGTGACGTAGCTCACTGATATATTTTCTGAATTTTAGGGAGTATTGACTAAACTTCCCTGAAGTATTTTAATAATCTACGGCGAGTTTTAAAAAAACGCGCCTTCACCCTTATTATTAATTCTAATTAGAAAACAATTCGACGATAATTATTAACTGCACGTAGAGAGTGCAATGTACGAGCAATGAGAGTACGACACGCGGCTCGCGCGGTCAAAATTGGCGCGCTCGGTCAACTTGATCGTTGGAATGATGGAAAACTCCTCATCGTAGAAGGGTGTTCGAGAGCTCATTTTGTAGGTAACTTCAAGTACTTTGAAATGGTATTCAAGCAGTATGCGAAAAAACTTACCGGTTTCACGGTATTCGCGAAAAATGAAAAACTACCCTTCACTTTTGACCTTTGACCGGCAATTGTAATTGACCTAATTGACCTATCACCTTGATTTTATTATCATTAGATAGATAATTCAATTTCCTACAAATATGATTTCTTGGACTTGACTGTACGGCCAACAGCAACGGAGATATAGAATTAAAACGAACTCACCCCCATAGAGACCGGGGGTTGTATCTTCCTCCACCCCCTCGAATACGAAAACTCAGTTTTAGACTCAAGACTTGCCCCCGAACACCCCCTCAAAATTTCAGCCATTAAGTATTTTTTTTTAGTAAATGCCATTTTTGTGTCTCTATTTACTGTACTAATTTGGAAGTTATCTATTTGTCGAAAAGCGACAATATTTCTATAGCAATGATTTAAAAATGTTGAATCCGTTTTATTTTTCAAAAAAGATTGTTGGTGTTCTTTGAATCTTGTCTTAACGATCAACCAGTCTGACCTATATATATACTCTTTTACATACAGGACAAATCAACTTGTAAACTCATGAACTTTCAAATTTTGAAGTGATATCTTTGGCATTGAATAAAAATCCTGAGAGTTTTGTCTTACGTTTGAAGGCAATTTTAATATAGACTTGACTGACAAAAAATCAATCAACTTAAATACCTTCAACGATCTAAAATGCTAGTTTTACAACATCCTAGAACACACCATTTGCATACAATATGGAAAAATCTGGAATATTCCAGAGAAGTCCTCATCATAGTCGCACATATATACACTTAACTTCCTTACTTACAACCTCGAGTTTAGATAAGTCAAGTCATATAATGTGTTAGAAAAAGAAAGAAATTTTCCAACAGAGATTTTTGTCACCCACGCCCACCCACTGTCACCCACCAAGACCAAACTCCCTTACTTACAAAAGCAGACCAATGGCTATCTACCACTACAACAATGCATCGATGGCAGTAGGTGGTTATAGAGAAAAGACTGAACAAACCCATGAGCACTTTCATTTTATATATAATTTTTTCAATTTGCAGATAGACATGACAGCGGACACCAGGAACCTTCAAAAAACAGCAGGATACCTTGAAAAGCGAGGAAAATTGGTAATACTACTTGGCCTACAAACATCTAATAGCACATGATGCAGCCTTGGTTTTTTTTTACAGAAATTCATGAATTCATGGAAGAAATACTGGTTTGTCTTAGAAGGTCACCTGCTCCTCTACTATGGTTCCAAAGATGACTACGATACATTGTCACCATGTAAGGGATCAATCACTTTAGGACACGCTAGTACGGTTGTTCTTTATTCCCCAGTTCCGTTAGGGTTCCAGATTACAACCAGATCGACAACGATCACCTTGGTAAGTGTGCTATAATAGAAATCGAGAACGCCCGATCTCATACCAATTGTCATTTCGAATACTATAAAATATTTGATGAATTTCCAATTTTCAGAGGGCTGAGAGTGTTTCGGAGCAGACTAAGTGGATGCAAGCTTTCCTATCTGCTCTAAATCCAAATCAAAACATTAATAGTAGTCCTACAAAGCTCAACCACTTCAGATATTCATCAGAAAATTTGAATATACTCGCGGAAAATAGGGAGGTGAGAAAAATTACATCTTCACTCCTTACAGCTTCTTCTATGTCATTTTTGGTAATGACTATGCATTAAAGATTATATTCTTTGATTTTCAGGATATCCATGGTACTCCAAGTAGTTCACCACAGGGAAAATCACCACAAGATACCCCTAAAATGAGAGAAAGTCCACTTATCGATAGATTGCAAAAATTAGGTGCAAAGTCATATGGTAACAATGCCTCGGTCCAACATCAAATTTTGGAAGGAGTAAAATATTCCAGACAGCGAAGCTTCGTTAAAGAAACCGTTGCAGAACACAGTCGTAGTGATTCGAATGGAAGCCAAGTCAACGAACTAAAAAATGTACAATCATCGCCGACAAGGAAAATATCACAGGAGAGTAGAGATGGGACGAGGAGAAAAGAAGAAGTTATTCTAGAAGATGAGGATTTTTGCGTTTGTACTCTAGAAACAAGAGACAAAGATAAATTGAGAACTTTAAGAGAAGAAGAGACTGTGGAAATTGAATTTGATGAGGAAGATGATATTCACGATTGTACTCAAGATATAAGAGAAATAGATAAATTGAAAACATCAAGAGACAAAGAGACTGTGGATACTGAATCTGAGAAATCGTTTTCATTCAAGGCAAACATGTTAAAGCAACAACTTAATTCAGAACTTAACAAACGAAGAAATGCTAACGACACAAAACCCCCATTAAAAACAAAACCAAGTTTTGATTCAGAATCAGATAACATGGCAGTTAACAAGCAAAGTCATTTGAATAAACTTTTTCATTCAGAATCCATCAAAAATGATTACACGAAAAACAAAAATTACGTGCAAAATAACCAACATGAAGAAGCTGATAAAGAATTGCTTATAAACAACGAAAATAAAAATGAATCTAGTGAAATGATTAAACAACATGAGCCTCAAGTACAAACGAAACCTAGGATTTACGAAAATACAGACATAAGTAAGGAATTTTATTTACACAGAACTCCTAACACAGAATCATTTCAAGAAAATTCGGAGACCTTAAAGCCAATTCAAACAACAAAACCTATTAGAAAACTTAAAAATATCCAGAATTCATTCTCAGAATCAGAGGATAAATTCTCAAAAAACCGGAACATAGATTGCAACAAGAAACAAAATATAAAAAATATAGAAAATGTATATCCAGAACCAAAGCACGAAGGATCAATGAACAACAAAGATTTTAACAAAGCAACGAATCAGTCACATATACTAAAAGAAAACGATAATGAAACTTCAAAAACCAAAAGTGATGTAGAATATCATTTATATGCAGAGCCTAACGAAATTACAACCATAAACAACAACTGTAATGCCTCACCTACTACCATTGAACGGACAGTCGAGCAAACACGTGATAAACGTGTTTTGATCAAACCTCCAAAACCTCATTTAAACACAAACGAAACTCCTGGAAGAAGCCACAGCGAGATTGCTGCACCAGTTTATACAGAACCTAACAAGGAAAAGAAATTGAAAAATATGGAAAAGTTAAATACATATCCAAGGGATGAATCATTAGTGAAAAGCAGCTGTAAGGGCCCAGTGCCAACTTATGCACAACCTAATAAAGAACTAAAATTGAAGAATATCCTAAATTTAAATACAGATCCTAGAGATGAAACATCAAGGAGTAGAGAAAAAGATGGCCAAATGGCAAAGAGCACATTGAATAATCCTCATTCAAATCTGAAATTCCATCTGCATAACAAACTTACAGATGAATTATGCTCGGATAATATCGGTAGGGTAACACCAGCGCTGCACAAAGAACAAACATGGAATAATATAGAAAATATTTACGCAGAACCAGAGGACGTACCATTAAAAAGCAACGAAAGCAAAATTAAACAACAATGGACAGATCATAATATTAAACCTGTAACCATAAGCAAAGAAATAAATAAATTTCATTCGTCTGTAAAACCTAAAGGAGAACATTCAGACAACACAGTACCAATATATACGGAACCTATTAAAAAAAAAAAATTAAAAAATATAAGAACGTCAGATTATCATATGACAGATAATGTCTTATATGCATCGCCAAATAATGATTTGAACAAAACAGTAAATTTAGGAGAAAACTTGTTTTTAGGTGGAAGAGAATCCTCAAAGACTGAAGAATTGCAATGCGAAATGGACTTTAATGATGAAGCAATGGATGAATTTGAATGTGACAATGATTTATATGGTTCACCTGTTAAATTATTAAATACATCTCCTGTGACACCTAAGGAAATTCATAAAGGACCAAATGAAGACTTGCCAAGGAACTGGAAACGTCAATTTCAATTCCCACCACCTCCAACAGATGACGCACATATCTACGCAGAAGTCAGTTCATCTGTCGGAGAAAATAAAAAAGGACCTTGCGGGAAATTAAATGATGACGTATTTGAAATTCAGCAGGCAGAGTTTCAATTAGAGAATGAATTATATGCCGAAACAACAGTTGGAAAAAACAATTATGAATATCCAGAATACGAGGAACCCGAAGTTATCTGCGATAATGATATATATGCTCAGTCAAATTCAGAGATTCTAAAGACCAGAGTTTTGGGAAAACCCGAAGAGGTGGAATACACCAGTATTCCAGAGATAGATGAAAATACAGGTCATTATTACAGCCAAATTTTTAAGACGAACGACTACGCCAACCTGTATGAAGATCCTGATAAATGCCAGGTCGAAAAAACCGAAACGAAAGACGAAATTGTAAAACCCAAAAAGAAAAATACCAGACAAAGGAGCGAACCCTTTGGAAAAAGTTCAAGAATCGATGATTCAAAGAAAGGTGATCACTTCATCCAGAAGATCTTCAAACCAGCCGCTCGGAAAAATTGTGACAAAAGTAACAAATGTGAACCCTTACTAGATAGAAATATGGATGAAATACAACAACTGTTGGAGATTAAGAAAAAGATGATTGTAAGAATGAAATGAATGTTTGTAACCTACTGAACTATTAACTAACAATAGAGATATATTCGCTAGAAACTTTACCTTCTTCATGTGCGAATTAAAAACTCTCCATCAATAACATTAAATGAAGTAAAATATAAAAGTTAAAACCATTACGGTCTTGCAATATATTGAGTAGAAGTTTTTCTAATCTAGATTTGAATATAACAACTCAAACCGAAAATAGAAGACCCTATGAATGATATCGAATTAAAAATTGACAATAATAATGAAAAAGAAATTTACAAACTAAAAAGTGGAAAAATATAGATAGATAAAGTTAGAAATTTAAAAAAAGTAAGGATATCTTATAGCATAGATCTGTCATACGTCATACATCTGTCATTCGAAACTGTCAAATGTCATCGTGAATCATAGATATCTTAAAGCATAGATCGGTCATACGTTATCCCATCTGTCATTCGTAACTGTCAAATGACCGACTTCCCGATCATAGCCATGCCCCGAAGTCGCGCATGCGCAGAACTGACATTTCGGACTTGTTGAAGTGAGCTAGAACCGCTACAGCTGTACTACTAAGGGGTGTAATTAATAATAAATGGCGAATCTTGTTATGCCAGTTTTTTAATTTAGGAGAAATTAAATTTCAATTTAGATGTATATTTGTAAATCTCCATTAAAGTAGATTAAAATTGAATATTTGAGAGAATGCAGAGCTGAAAATTCTTCTAATTAATCCAATAATCTGGTGGAATTAGGTAAACAATTCACTTTTGCTTAATATTTTCTGCAAAAAGATCTCCTACCTGTCGTATTCAGAGGAATTAATTTCCACATTAATGAATATATTTTTAGTTTTAAATTCGCACAAGAAGAAGCTTCAGATATTTAAACATAAATTTCATATCTCGAAGATATTCATCTATTAAGTATACGAAATTAATGAAACTTTATTTTCCATAGCAAGCAATGGCTGTCCAAGGCCGTCAGTTAGAAGCCACAAGAACCCATTGGAAATCTAAATCTATGGATTCAGGTTGGTATATCTAATTTTTTCTAATAAGACACTTATGCCCGATTTCACCAACGAGATGTAATAGACTACAGGCCCATATCAAAAAATGAATGGCTCATATGAACCACCAGGTGATATATAGGTATATAGGACGATATAAGAGCATAAAATAATAAGATTCAGCACTATGCCGTCACTTGTAAGCTGTCCAACTGAGTGCTGGTGAGAATTCAAAAGTGCAGGTAGAGGGAGTACATTTTGGTCATATATTTTTGTACGGCATTTTTACCATGGATAGATCCATGAAAAATAATAAGAAAGCGCGCATTGCCGTAAAAAAATGGTGCGCCACAAAGTCGGTAAATTTTTTTGATTTTCTGACAATTTCCAGGGTAAATTTGGTCATTTCATTCTGTACGGCATCAGTTTCATACTGTTTCAATACAGCTTCTAATCCATTATTCGGCAACGCCGTACAAAAATCATGCGACAAGGGGAAAAAATCGAGGGTTGCAACCCCCTCTCTTTCCGTCGTCCGGGGGGTGATTTGAAAAAGTACGGCTTCGATTCCAAAACATTATTTAGCACTCAAAAGTACTATTAAAAATAATGCCGTCAAAAAATTATTGTTCATTTGAATGTATATTAATAAATATCTTAATTTCATGGTATACTTGATTTATAAAACTGTAAAATCATTTGACTCTGTACGGTAACTTTTTTTTCAACATGATATTGTAAAATTTAAATGTTATATAGTATTGCCGTTCAAAAGAATTTGTTCTAAAAAAAATTATAGAGAAATACAAAAACTGAAATTTTTTGAATTATTGCGAAAGTTTGAATATTCATAGATTAATAAAATATAGCAATTTTCTACATTTTTCCCTTGTTTTAAATAGTATTAAGATAAATAAATTAGGAAAAAATGATGCCGTACATTTTAATACAGACCATATCTATTAGGCTGATGAAAATGACGATATATATGTAAATTATATTTATTTAATATTTTTATTACTTTTTTATCAATATGAACTTTCAAATTTGTACGGCATTAACTTTTTATAAATTATTGCATTAAGTACAAATAAACTATCTAAATGCCGTATAAAAAAACATCGTCATGAATTTCACCTTACATTTCGTTATATGGATTTTTCTTACATTTCGTTCTATGGATTTTTCCTAGAGTTTGTTTCCCCCTACAAACCTTTGGACCAACGAAAATGTACGGCATGTAAAAAAATATTATCTATGCATAAAATACTTTCAAAATAAATTAATTTTATGTTGTTTCAAATCACCCCCCGGACCACGGAAAGGGAGGGGGTTGCAATCCTCGATTTTTTCCCCTTGTCGCATGATTTTTGTACGGCGTTGCCGAATAATGGATTAGAAGCTGTATTGAAACAGTATGAAACTGATGCCGTACAGAATGAAATGACCAAATTTACCCTGGAAATTGTCAGAAAATCAAAAAAAATTTACCGACTTTGTGGCGCACCATTCTTTTACGGCACTTCGCGCTTTCTCATTATTTTTTTATAATATATGATAGAATGATAGAAATATAATAATTTTATTATATCAATTTGAGGTTAAGCATATCCTAAATACTCTAGGCAGACCTAACGTAAGGTATTTCCTATCGTCAGGCCCGTATCCAGAAATTCGAAAATCACTCAAAAATGTGGACTTATTTGAATAAATTCAGGGTAAGGCGAATCACACATCAATCTCAAATCAGTACGTGACGTTTAATCTATTATATTGTTTATTGTGCAAGAAAAAGATGCAGTACAAGGTGTACAATAAACAGCTACTATGATGTTTTAAAGAAGTTTCAGCATCTTTAATGTCTAACAAAAAAAACTTGTTAATAGCAAAATTTAGATCAGAACTCATTTTTCAATAGAACACACCTTAAAATAGTAATTTCCTCGATTTTTTCTTCACCAAGCGGTCGAGGACTTCCTCCGGATCAACAACAGTATCCCAGTGAATTGACATCATCGCGAGTTGATGGATTGAACACAAACCCATAACACTCACGTGCAGTGATTCATTTGTTTTTGTTCGATGAGTCCAACATAAGAAGCTAAAAATCCCTAGATCTTGATCAGAATCGATTCGTACAATTGAACTATATTTTTCAATGCTGCCACATGTGAGATGTGAAAAGTCGTGTTACTGAACATGGCAGGCAGGCTTTTCATAATTTAAAAATATAAGGATACGTTCGATTGACACCAAACGTGCTTTCCGTCGACTAAAAAATCAAACTTCAAAGAATGGAAAATTCTACACTGAAGACTTTTCTGTGAAGAATATCGAATGGAAAAAATTTTCAAATTTCGGGATTTCGGGGGGGGGCCCGGGCCCCCCGGGCCCCTCCCCTGGATACGTGCCTGCCTATCGTCTCTAGGCATTACTTAACGCGTGGTGAAACACAAATTGCACCCGATTTATCCGCACGCGCGTATTGCCTAACTTTAGGAATTATTTAGTGAAATCGGGCATTAGAGTGTCTATTTCTAACATTAAGCCTTCCTTTGACAAACTTTGCTCTGCAAGACAGGCCCAATTAAGTTACTATTAATTATCAAATTTGTTTTTAATTTAGTTTATTTTTATCAAGAAAGTTTTGATTCAAATTTTTTTTAAATTTGATTATTTAATTATTGAATATTATGACGAAATGTTTTCTGTTTTGTATGGTGTATGTCTGCTTTCCTTGCATTTAGTTAATACATTTTATAAACTATTATTTTCTTTTGACTATGCTCGCGACCCCTCTTTACTGTACTCACGCCCCCCTAGGGGACGTAACCCACAGGTTGATAATCGCTGAACTAACCTAAAAATTGTAAAGAAAAGTTATTTTGAATGACCTACCATATCAACTGACCCCACCACAAGTCTCTAGTACCACGACTTCTCGAACAACCCTCGTAATATTGTCAATTTTTTCTTTCATATTATCATGATGCCTGATTCAATATTTAATTAGCGAAATTATTTTACAGATATAAAAGTTAGAGCTAAATCATATCCGTCAAGATCTCCGGACCTTTTGAAGGATCTCAAGTCAGGTTCTCGAGGCTTGGAAGAAAATTATTCGACTGTTCGTGACAATATTTACGTGAAAATATTTCATGAAAATATTTACAACGAGGTTTTGCCTGACCCGAATAATTTTGATGAAAAACAGAGACGGCCATCTGGAGTTGGAAAATTTAATACGTGGGCTCACGCAAAAAAAGATGGTAACGATTGAAATAGAGGTAAATAAATGAAGGAAATCATGCACATAAGACAAAAAACACGAGAGCAGTAGATACAGAAGCGGGCTACACATGGACGTTGATGTGTAAATACATCAAAGTGCATCCAAAAACGCGCAACCAAAAACGTGCAAGCAGATTGCGTACACTTGTTCGAACAAAACAATAGTTTTGTTCGAAGAAGAATGTCAAGCTCTTGTGACAACGTGTACTTATGCTCTTGAAAAGAAAAATAGAAATAAAAATATAGAGTAACCGCAACCACTGCTTTAAGAATGCACAAACATCGGTGAATCGCCTCCACATGTTGAGAGATATACACGTGTTCATTTGAATGCGCATTCAAAAACTCAAGCGATTCGGAAAACATCAACGCGGCGTTCATCCGGAGTGTGCATTCAAAAACGTGGGTATTTTTACATCCACATTAACGTTATTGGTTGCACGTTCTTGAATGCACGTTGATGTGTTAAGACATCAACATCCGTGTGTAGGGGCCTTAAGGTCGTATTATCTGTCTATAAAATATTAAAACAATTAACTCCAAGCACCCCACGCTTTTCTGCAATTCAAAAAGTTTTTTGTTAATTACACTATTCTCAATTTAAATTTATTGAGAATTATTTTTTACTTTTTAGTTCGGTTATCTAAAAAAGTGTGGTTTTTAGTTTTTTTAAACTATTATTTATTATATGTAAATCGACATACCTAGATAGTTTAGTTGCGTGTGATACAAATGTCAACAAAACAATAATAGCTATTCCTTCTGCACTTCCATTTCGTTATTATTAAAGTTATTCATTAATTACTAATTAAAGTCACAATTACTATTTGTAATAATTAAAATTACTCACCATTTTTTAATCAAAATCTCAATCACTATTTGTTATTATTTGTTGGCATTGTCTACTATTTATACCGCGAAAAGATTCTATGTCTATGCATTCAAATTTTAAATATCTATGTACCTATACCAACCATAGATATATACTATACTTACAACATATATGGCGATCGGTTCCACGGTATAAAATATAATTAATCTGTTACATCGCCATCTCGTAGCAAGTTATAGCAAACTGTATACCGCGAAAATATTCTCCTTATTCAAATATTTATGTATATCAATTTTCAGGGCCTGTTATATGAATTTTTTGTTTTTTTTCTAGGGTAAACGAGGATGTGTTTAGACTGATTCTACTAATCTTTGGAAATATCAACTATAAGAATGAACTGAAGAAAACTGAGAGACTTATTATCAGTACAAACTTCGAATAAAATATGATTTTTACTTGTGAATTTCACACTTGAAAAAAATCAAAAGATTATATCTTAGTAAGAACATATTATATGATTGAAAATGTATATATAGTATTATAATATCATTGAAGAAGAAACATGTATTTTAAAATGGAAACAATATATAATTTGTCGCAGTAAAATTTGTGAATTTAAGATAATATACCTACTGTAGTTACCGAATAAATTTTATTAGTCTGAAATGGTAATTAATTATAATACGTAATGAGTAAAAAGCTGAATTAACCATTTGGGTCCTCAGAAACTCTGTTATTGATAAGTACGAGTATAATTTTGAGTTTTTTCATATACAAAATCAATATGGCTGACTTCCGGTTTCACACAAAACGATATAAAAATTAAAAATTCAAATGGAACACCCTATATATTTTTATATATTTTAATTCTGAGGCTTCATGTATTTGAAGCCTCAGAATTCCATCTGTCAAAAATTTTTTTCATATTTCGTAAACAGGGTCGGTCTCAGGAGCAAAGGGAACTAATAAGAATAAGATTTTTAATTATTACTTCGTTAGTGTGAATCATTTTGAAGGAGCTTTTTGATATACAGGGTGGTCCATGTATGTTTCTATTTAAAAAACTGAGTATTTAGACGACGTCGCAGCCATCTACGATCAAAAAACAAAATGAAAAACAAAATTGAAACGGGGCTAGAATTGACATTTGACAGATGGAATGTATGTATTTGAAGCCTCAGAATTAAAATATGTAAAAATATATAGAGTGCTCCATTTAAATTTTCAATTTTTGAATCGTTTTCTGTGAAACCGGAAGTCAGCCATATGGATTTTGTATGTGAAAAAACTCAAAATTATGTCTGAGATAAACAACCCAAATTTCAATAAAATCGAAGAATCCATTTAAAAGTTATAGGGGTGGCCCATCACTCATTTACACCCGTATATATATATATATATATATATATATATATATATATATATATATATATATATATATATATATATATATATATATATATATATATATATATATATATATATATATATATATATATATATATATATATATATATATATATAGAGTGTCCGGAAAATATGTGTACAACGTTTGAAGACAGAGTCCTAACGTCAAAATAGGTCGATTTACGCCAACTCAGTTATATCCAAAATTGTCTCGTTAAGCCGCTATGGGGGCAAAAATTAAAAAAATATTGGTTTGATGATTGATTTTGAAGATTTTTGGTGTATAGGATAGAACTATAAAATTACGTTTCCTTCCGTATAGTCACCTGCTATAAATAAGTGGAAGTGTAATAAAATTAACATAATGATTCAATATTTATTCTTATTTATATTTATTTTTTTATTTTTGACGCCCTCTACCGGCTAAACGAGGCACTTTTGTATATAACTGAGTGTTATAAAATTAACATAACGATTCAATATTTATTCTTATTTTTTATATCAATGGTTTTTTGACAACCCTGATATTTGTGTCTAGTAACTGGATGTATTTTAAAGCAATTTTAATTATTGAGTATTATTTACAATTAACTTCATACATCAATTTCATTATTAACAGTACTTAGTAATAAAACAAAGTTGGAAATAAGTATTAAAATTATTTTAAGTAACTAAATATAACGAAAACATCACTTAAGCAGGTTTTCAAGTAATTTAGGAAGAACCTATATATTTTAAATTTTTGACGCCCTCTACCGGCTAAACGATGCAATTTTGGATATAACTGAGTCGGCTTTGATCGACCTATTTTGACGTTAGGAGTCAAATGTTGTACACGTATTTTCCGGACATCCTGCATGAATATAAATTAGATATAATTTACTCCACTATCAGCAATTTATTCTAGAAATTCTGCATTTTAAACTCAAATAATATCTATTAATTTAATCATTCAATACTGAAATGAATTAACTGCAATTATTCGCAAAAGAAAGTATAGAACAATGTTGGAAAATTACCAAAAATTGCAATTTTTAAAAATATTTTTAGCAGGTTTTCACTTTGAAAACCTGCTCATTAAAATGGGTGCGACTAGCAAAGTTGGACCTAGGACCAACATAGTTTTTCGTTTCATGAATATTTATGATTCTTGGCACCAAAAACTCAATTTCATTTATATCTCTCTCTCTCTCTCTCTCTCTCTCTTATATATATATATATATATATATATATATATATATATATATATATATATATATATATATATATATATATATATATATATATATAATCAAGTACTAGGACATTTATTTGAAACTAATCAAACAAACCTCCTAGCGGAGCTGGTTATACGAGTTCACGAAACATCGAAATGCCTCCATATACCTTGGATGGTGTATGTTAGAAACATTAAGTTGTTTATCACAATCAATGGAAATGATAGACAGTCTGTTTCGCCCTTATTTGGGGCTCATCAGTATCATCCATCCATCGAAAGTGATAACCAACCAAATATTTCTAACGGCCTTATATATTCCTTCAAGTGACTATATGGCATATAAATATGACACAGCGCCACCCGTCGGAAACAAACGAACCACATCTTACAGATAGATGAAAACATTTCGGCAACGTGAACTCGTACGTCCTGACACCCGAAGGTGGTTACTTTATTCGCTAAGCAAGAGTAAAGTTGCCACATCAAATCGATGTAATGCAACAATTACACACCGCCAGTAACAGCGCTCCGATTTTATCCTTCAAACAGGCAGCAAATGAATAAAAAACAGAATTCTTCGTGTTATCGAAACACGTTCGTGGCAATAAAATCAAGTACTAGGACATTTATTTGAAACTAATCAAACAAACCTCCTAGCGGAGCTGGTTATACGAGTTCACGAAACATCGAAATGCCTCCATATACCTTGGATGGTGTATGTTAGAAACATTAAGTTGTTTATCACAATCAATGGATGGATGTTACTGATGAGCCCCAAATAAGGTCGAAACAGACTGTCTATCATTTCCATTGATTGTGATAAACAACTTAATGTTTCTAACATGGATGGATGATACTGATGAGCCCCAAATAAGGGCGAAACAGACTGTCTATCATTTCCATTGATTGTGATAAATAACTTAATGTTTCTAACATACACCATCCAAGGTATATGGAGGCATTTCGATGTTTCGTGAACTCGTATAACCAGCTCCGCTAGGAGGTTTGTTTGATTAGTTTCAAATAAATGTCCTAGTACTTGATTTTATTGCCACGAACGTGTTTCGATAACACGAAGAATTCTGTTTTCTATATATATTTCTATATATATATATATATATATATATATATATATATATATATATATATATATATATATATATATATATATTATATATATATGTAAGAGCTTATGTATTTTAGCGTTGTTTACACGATAAAGGGAGCAATTTTGAAGCAATAGGTAGTTTCGTATGATATCTTGGATGGGATTGTTTATGGTTCGAATTGGTCGGGGGGTTAACCCCCCTGGGGGAAAATAAATCTTGTTTACATGATAAACGGCGCAATTTTGAAGCAATAGGGTTGAAAGTTTTTAAGTAGGTAGTTTTTTATGATATCTTGGATGGGATTGCTTTTGGTATGAATAGGTTGGGGGGTTGACCCCCCGGAGGAGGAAATAAATTTTGTTTACACTATAAAAGGCGCACTTTTGAAGCAATAGGGTTGAAAGTTTGTAAGTAGATAGTTTCGTATGATATCTTGGATGGAATTGTTTCTGATTTGAATTGGTTGGGGGTTGACCCCTCGTGGGGGAAAATAAATCTTGTTTACACGATAAAGGTCGCAATTTTGGAGTAATAGGGTTGAAAGATTGTAAGTAGGTATTTTCGAAAAATATATTGGATGGGATTGGTTTTGGTTCGAATTGGTAGGGGGGTTGACCCCCTGGGAGAATAAATATATCTTGTTTATATGATAAAGGGCGTAATTTTGGAGCAATAGGATTGAAAGTTCGTGAGTAGGTAGTTTCGTATGATATATTGGATGCGATTGGTTTTGGTACGAATTGGTTGGAGGGTTGACCCCCCATGTGGGAAATAAATATTGTTTACACCATAGAGGGCGCAAATTTTTTTTGGATTTGGAACAACAGTCATAAATGAAGGAATAGATTTCTTAAACTGGATACGTTATGAAAACTTGATTTTCTAATGCAGTTCGCTGCGATAGAGATTTTTTTCTTTATTTTCCATCATTAATCCTTTGAATAAGGGAAAATAGTCTTCACTTGGCAACATCCATACGCAAGAACGAAGAATCGCAAAACCGGCTGTGACATCACCAGTGCTAGTGTCTGGTAGAGGGACCGTTCCCCCACCTCCGCCTGCCTATATACTCGACTCTGGAATAGGGAAGGCAGCGTAGAATTCAAATTATTCGCGCAACTTTGCAATCCGAGTGCGCTCTGCGCGCGCTACTCATCCGTTTCGGCTCTTGGGCCCGTTGGCGACGATCCAAGCACACTTGGATCTTGATTCGCGATCGTGAAATCGATTTGAGTGCATTTCTCTCCAATCATGTCGTTCCAAGGCGAAAGAACTAAACGCGCACCGAACGTATTTAGCCAGTAGTATTTATTTCGTTTGAGTTTTATGGTAAAATTCGTATTTGTGTCACGTTTCGGATTATAATCAAGGCATTTAACCGAAAAGTAAGTTGCGAGTTATTTTTGTAATTTTAAGGTTAAGTCTGAGAGTTTACGCTGTTGTCATGGCGACAGCTGCTGCATTTAGAATTTCCATTGGTCAAGGTGGCTATGATCATTACGCTTTGTAGAAGGTGATTTCGAATTTAACAAGTTTATCTTCAGGGAAAAGTAGAATGTTCTTACATAATGAATAAACATTGATAACAAAATTGACCAGGATAGAAAATGGATTTTATCACTCTAATAATATCTTTTGATGACTAAAACTAAATTTTAGATTACGAAAATCGGTATTTGTAATATTGACTCCATTTCGATGCATCACTTAATTAAACAATGAATGATTTTTCGTAGAAATAATCAAGAATATATTCGTGAAAAACATATGACGTAATTTTCACTGAAATTTTTATTTTACATTTGAATCATTAATGACTCATTTGAGATATTATATTATATATATATATATATATATATATATATATATATATATATATATATATATATATATATATATATATATATATATATATGAATAATATTTTCAAAAATGCAGTTAAGAGCTTTTGATCGCTCAGAAGAAAAATTGGCTTTTATCATTTTTTCCACAAATTATTGAACTTTAATCTATAAATTATATATAAATATTGACCAATTCATTCATAACTAATAGTTCTACGAAATATTATGAATGAGTTTCACTGGAAAATCTTCAATTAATCACTTGGAATTAATTATTGATTAATACGTATTTTGGAAAATACGGAAAATTTATTTGGTCCCTATCTTAAACATGGAAGTTATTCAGTATGTGTTCATTAATGTTTTGTTTCAAATGTTTGTATATTCTTAATTTTCAACAACGAAAATATATTTTTTGTAGAATGAAATAAAAAATTGTAGGTATTTGGTTAGAGTGCATATTTTTCGATCAACCCTTGTAGTTGTCGCCAGTTGAAATTGCAGAAAAATTCACATTTCATGAAATATTATATTGATATATCAATAATGTTTTCATCTTTGTTTCAACACAAATTGCCTTTTTGTCAATTCAACACTTGTAGGTTACGGTTGCGTTCTTGGAGTAAAATTTTTCGGTAACCCCTTGTATTTTTTCAGAAATATTGAGAATTCTTTCGGTTTCGGTTTTGCCCTCTTTATCACTTAATCGTATCCAATACGTGATGTTTATTTTAATTTCGTTTGAAATATCTGTAATTTCGTAATTATGACTAAATAATTACATTTTTTAGTTAGAGTGAATTGTTAAAAACACTAGTATTGTTACAGTGAGCATTCGAGCTATCGTTGTACTTTAGGCTTATTAAAATCACAGGAAATTCACAACTATTAATAAATAATCATATTTTAGGTTAATTTTACAAAGATACAAAATTTATTTTGTTATTATTGCCTTACGTTAGAATGTTTAAAAATATATTTATTTCACCCATCGAGGAAATATTTTTCGAGCAAGTTTAAAGGATTATAGGTAAAATTAAACATAAATATCATTAATTTATTGTTTCCGAGAACTTAAATTAGTAAAAATTGAGAGAAAATTTTCAAAAAAAAAGGAAATTGAGAATGTTAGTAAATTTGTTAATTTTGTCATTTTTAATTCGTAGAAATCTGTTATATTTTTATTGTCCCCTGGAAGAAAGGAAAGGTTATACTGTATCCCAAGGTGATAAAAGTTGTCTATAATTTGTACCACGCTATCTTACTCATACTGCGAAATTTACTATCATATTTGTTGTGTTAATTGATATTTCGCTCATAGTGGAACAAAATTTGATATTCAATGAATTTCAAAGAAAACACTTGCCAAAAGTTTCACAATATATTAAAATTAACTTAGCAGTGTTTCGTATTTTGACCCCATTAACAAAAGTATCTTTACTAAGTCTGATTACAATTCTCAGAACGTGTAGTATTTATAACTGATTTGGGATGAACTGATTATGATTGATCATTAACAATTTCGAAATTTTGGACTTTCGTTACGGACATTTCAAGAATTTTCGGAAAGTCCATTCGTTTACCCTGTATAACTGTATGTAAAATATTTTTCGTAATCCCATACTGTTATTTTGATTTAACGGTATTCAGATGACAATTGAAAAGTCAGTGTTAACGGACGCCGGCCGTTATAATTTCATAACGGCCGGCGGCCGTTAAGAAATCATTTGTTCAAATATTTATTTCAAAACATCATTTTGCTTACAATAACAACATTGAAATCTTGGTCCACATCGAGTTGGGAGAATAAACCTCTGATTTTCATTTCGCATAGGCTAATAATACATCTTCATTAACCACCTTTACATTCTTGCTTTTACGCCACATTTCAAAATTTTCATATTCTTTTTGATATCGCTCTTGAGTTATTTTCGGCAGTTAATCAACACTCGCTGCACTGCACATGATTCTCCCAATATTTCTAAAGGAATTTGATTTTGTTCCTCAATTTCATCAATTTCATCCATGGTCGTCGTTAAAGCGAACTTGAGAACACAAAAAACTGACGTTGTTTATAAAACTGTCGAACTGTTCCATGACAACAGAGTGCACCACGTTGGGATTTTTCTTTAGAATTGCGAGGTACGGGGTTTTTTCATTCTTAGGAATCAAAATATAATCTTTCAACGGGATTACGAAAAATCTTTAACGACACACGGCCGATACGCAAATAACGGATTCGGTTAGTTATAATCCTCGGCTGCGCCTCGAATTACAATATCCAACCTCATCCGTTATTTGCTACATATCGGCCTTGTTACGTTAATAACTATATCAAATCTAAGTTTTTTTGAACCACAATTTATTTTCTTATTTGTTATAATAACCAATTGATTGATACTTGATGAAAATCCATGACAATAAATAATGTAAATATCCATCATTGGTTAGTTTCAAAAAGGAAGTAAAAGAAATAATGATCAGAAAACTCGATTTTAGTAGGTATGTTATATGTGAGACAATAGACGTAAAACTATCTAATTTTTAGGGTTCCATACCCAAAAGGTTAAAATGGAACCCTTTTACTAAGACCACGCTGTCTGTCCGTCCGTCCGTCCGTTTGTCTGTCTGTCTGTCACCTGGCTCAAGAACCGCGATAGCTAGACAGTTGAAATTTTCACAAATTATGTATTTCTGTGCGCGAGTCCAACTCGCACGAGTTTTTTTTCAATCCTGATGATCCTGGGTAGGACTGGAAAAAGTGTTGAAGTTATTGCATTGTTCTCGATCCTTATTACGTGTGCAAATTTTCAAAATAATGAGACGTGTTAAAGCCTGTAGTTATATCAAAAGCATGTCTAAAATAATAAGAAAATACAAATAATAGTACATTATGTTACTAGGAGTAGAAGGCTATCATTATTGTTGAGCCCAGATTCTTGCACTGCCGAGGCTGTGCAAACTGGGCGAAACATATAAAGGGTCTTCTGCTCCGAGTGACATATACTATTTTTTCTTCAATCGTAAATTGAATATTGTGCCCATAGTGTCGAACTTTTAAATTTTCTTGACAAATACTGACAAACATCAAATTAAATAAAAATTAAATGACAGTTCATACCTACTTGGATACAACGCCCATAGACGTTGCTATCATTTCTCATTATTTTATTACTAGTACAATAATGAGCGTTCATTATTTTACTAGTAAAAGAATAGGTTATTTCTACGATCTGTGATGTCGAAAATAATATAGATATTATTATACGCTTGAAGAAAAAAGAATATTCTTCCTCTTTTATAACATGTTTATATTTTTTCAAAGTTCTTCATTAAATATTTTAAAGAAATGAAGAATAGTCAATAATAGGACGCATCATTCGACCCTGTTTTCGCGTATAAAAAATACAACCTTCGTTATCAATTGGAAATGTTTCTGAAACAGCATTGATAAATGACATTCGGTTAAATAATGTTACGAATTTTTATGCAGGCGCCATGACCATTGGATTCAACGAAATTCTCTCAAGGATCTTTGCGATAGCTCCCAATCCAACTAAGGTTTTTTCAATGAGTAATTAAGGTAGTCCTGACAACGTTTTCTTGAGTGGTTCCTGGCAAAATTGTTATTATCGTAGATAAACTTAATTAAAAAATTATTTTTCGAAAATCTTGGTTAAGTAGGTCTAAAACGGATGGGAAAAATACTCCCTCACCTGACTGCTTTCCTTCGACCCTCTAACTCAATCAGCAGAAGCTGTATAGTTCGGCAATTTTTCAGTAAACACGAAAAACCAAGAATTGAATTCACATTAAAATATTCATACCTTTCGAATGAGGTTGTTTTATTTCTGTGGGCAAAAAATCGAAAATTTCAGCGAATAGGAAGTACAAAATTATTCAATAGAGTGATTTCAATTCATTTAGGTTAACGAGCGTTCTGGCAAAATCGTAAATACTCAATTAAGTACTACTGAAATCTTGAATGTCCTTTTCTTACATACTCTTCATCACGTTCACTCTTGAATAATCCTGCGTAATCGTTCCTTTGACCCCGAAAGAATTACACACAATTCTCGAATCCTGTTTTCTATAAATAAACCGTGCAGTAAGTGAAACGAATTCTTCTTGTGCCACGAGAGTTTTGTCCCCTTAATTATCGGACATTTTTTATCGAAGTACAGTTTTACGATCTGTTTTTCTGACATATCCGGCCTAACATATCAATTTAACATTTAACAGTTATTTGTGCTCAAACTGTTTCCGTGAATGTTCTGTGGTACCGTCCAGTACCATTTTTCTGTGGATTTAATTTTTGGACGCAATGAAGTTGTTCATAAAACAATATTACGAGTGGGTAATGTTTTATAAACATAAAAGATGAAATATATATCTTAAATTTTAAATACTGGGTTTTCTACCTATCTTGGAATTAATTTTAAACAGCGTTGCAGTTTGAAGAATATGAAATTGACTAACTTTGGACCCAATTGTCCATTGTATAGTCCAAGGCCATTATGATGTCAGTTATCACGGTCTCCATTTCATGGTTGCGAATATCATAGACGATATGATATCCTATTGTCATCGTAAAATTCTGTAGTTTTATTTAGATTAGGACTTCGAATGAATGCGAAGTTAGACGTGAAGCAGTTTGAAAGGATTCAGACAAGGATTCCTATTCAGACATTACTGATGATCTTCTTGGTCACTTTGGAAATCTTTACAGTAATATTTCAAAGCAATAATATGAACTATTGAACTAGTTTCATGAAGTAATTTATGTTAAGAAATAATGTAAAACTTGCAGTACTGTAGTAACGAATTGAAAATGCGAATGTAGTGCCATTTAAAATTTTCGATTGATGTTTCCTCTATGAATGTAAATAAATATTATAAATAGGTTAGGCATAGAATAAATATGGTCTATCTTTGTAAACCTAAAAAAAGGAATGGCCTATTGATGAATAGACTTTAATTATCGTTTCTTTGTTTTCAGGTGAGACTAAATATACATCCTATATAAATAGAAATTCAATAAATTCTTCGTTTTCAGAACAACAAATTATAATTTATTCTAATATTAATTTATTAGAATTACAGATCTTCCAAAACGACAATTTAATTTTATTCATCAAAAGGTCAATCCTTTATGGAGGTTTGCAAAGAGAGAACATATTATTGGAAAAGGAAAAAGAAAACACACGTGTTTAATTCCTCCCTGAAGTACGTGTCAGGGAGGCGGGCAGCTTGAGTTTGGGATTAACTCCTTCAGCCAGATCAGAGGATACACTTGTATCTACAAGTGCATTAAGGATATAGGTGAGACGGGATATTTATGGAACATAGGAAGTGTGGGTAGGGTTCAGAGGATTAATACTGACCCAGCATTTGCCTTATAGGTAAGTTTGCAAGCAGTGATTTACATTACCATGAGGAAACCTCTGAAAAAAACTCATGGCAGACCAGTCGGCTCCCGGGGTTGGAACCCGAGACCTCCAAAATACTAGCCAGCGTACGCTAAGTACTCGACTAACTAACTTGGTGAACATATTATTCTAAGCCTAACCTATTTATATTTATTTACATTTATAGAGGAAACATAGAACTATATACAGTATTTTCAATGGCTTTAGGTGCGTGTTCCCCAGTCTCGAATGGAAAGAGCAAGTTCCAACTGTAGATCCTACCGAAGAATCATATTGTAATAAATTAGATAGTGCGCGCTTCTCCCTATTGAGTTTTACACATTTCGTTCCCATTCCCGAAATTAGTACCACCAAATAACAACATACCGAGAGGTATCGCAATTCATAAATTCCTGTTTTAAAAGCTTGCCAGAGAAATCTTTTGGCCTCGAACTGTCATCCAAAAATTTACTACTCTCGTATGCCACAAAAAACAATCATATTTCTACAAAAATAATTTCCTGATAGAAAGACTCATAACGCTGTTGTAAGAGAAAAAATTCTTCAAATATCCACCTGCTATTTTAAGGCGTTTGAAAAGAGATTTATGTGTAACGAATAGATCTTTCAAGTGGGTTTGTTTACATAAGCTCTGAACTGAATAATGCGATTTTTACTGTCATGGTAGCTTAGCTTCATAGTAGTTTAGCTTACAGGTTACCTAATTCTTCCCATACCTACCGTATTTGATTCTATGCCAAGAAATTGAGAGTATCGTAAAAATCATATTCACTCACTGAATTTTATTCGGTCTCACTTTGAATAAAAACAATCTCGTAAAAGAGAGCGTAGTGAAAGCAATTTTCACCTTTTACTACTGAAATTATATACTTCTCGTTAAATCACACTTTTAGCAGTCTTAGACGTGTATAAAATGGCGATTAATTAAGTCAATGTGATAGATTTCAGTGAAAATTGAAAGTTAAATGCAATCTGTCACGATGGTATTTTGGGAAAACTTTCAACTGTTCAGTCGGTTTGGTTCGAATTGGAGGTTAGAAAACGAAGACACTGAATCCATTAAAACTTGCTATTGATGTTAGTTGGCTAAAAGATAATTTCTTGTAAAAATCAAGAATGGTTTATTCAATTGAAAAATATTATGCATTGAATAGCAGGCAGAATTGAATATATTAAGAAAGTTTGATGGTAATTGAGTGAAAAAATAAATAAATAAAAAATTCAAGAGAAATAGTAGAAAGTTATGAAAATAAACATTTTAGCATCAATTATTGTAGAAAAATTAACTAAATTACGAGAAGACTGCATCGTATCTTGTTGTAGATTTGGCAGAATCATTTTTAATTCTTAAATCAAATTCATCCAAAACAAATTGTAACATTGCCTCTGAGTTTTACCAGAAAAGTTGATGTTGAAATCGCTACTATATTGTATGAAAAATTCAAAAATATATGTGTTTGTAAAATATGAGTATATCGAACAGAAATTAAGTTTTTATTCTGTGAAAGATTTTATTTTCTATGCTCATTGAACATCAAATATTAGTGGCTACTACCCCGTTGGACGAATTTTAGCGATAGGAAAGGTGTGCTGTCTAAAACGCTTTCACTGAGTTTTTGTGGAAGTTTACATGAGTGATAGTTTTCGAAAATCAATTTCTTCTTTAAATCAGATTGGTGAAACTGAACTATTCGCTGTATAGAAACATGTAAACGAATATTTTTATTGATCTTATTATTTATTGAATAAGTAATTAAAGAAATTAACACATTGAATTTTCAGGTTGTATCTAAGTCCAGAATATTAAAATATCCTAATTTCCCCTTTCACGATCATTGAACTTTTTATTGAAGGTGGATATCTTATGATTCATAACTATGACTATGTGATAAGAATACTGAAAACATTTGTAACAGGAAACCAGGTACATATTTATCTATTTGTTCGCAGAAATCCAAATACGCTAGTTGAATCGCAAGCATGACTCACTGTCTGATAGATAGTGTTGGACATTATTATGTAATGTTTAAATTAATATATAACTTTGGTCCTCCAGTATCAGTTTATAATATACATGTTAGCTTTTGCAAATGATATAGCAACGTGCTGCCTGCAGAAGTCAAGGTCGAGGCAGAATTTAATTCTGGAAATTTACAACAAAACTGCTTGTACAAGGTTCAACTACGAAGTGTATGAAGTAACTGAACATCGAACCTTTCTGCTTCTGTCTGCTTCCAGAGAGGTGGAAAAATGAATGTAAACAATATCTATCGATGGTTCAGTCATAGATTAAAGTGACGAACACATAAACTTGATGAGTTCCATTATAAACTTGTCGGTTGGGTTTTAATACCGAACTTAGCTCAATGTGAAAATAAAATTCTGAAAAATTAAAGAAGAAAATATTTTTTGGTTTAAGATTTCATATTTGATCGATTTTTCTGTTTATCAAATGTTTTGACTACCTTGATTCAACATAACCAATAGAAAAATAAAAAAGAAATATCCTAGAGACACTTAAATTTTTGATACATTAAAGAGTATATTTCTGAAGTTGACCATTTGTATCAACAACTTTATCAACTTAAATTTGAAATTTATTTTATTTTTATTTTGCAGATATTTGCACAAAACTGTACACCATGTTCCTCCAGATGTTGCTGTGATATTTTATAGTTAAGTGAAAACATTACCTGTGATTCTACCTACGTAAGTATTCATAGATCGAGTCCTTAGAGACCCAAGTATGACCAATAGTAATCAAGATACTCTAGAAGAGGTGAAAATCGATAGTGATAAAAAAACCAGTGTACCTACGGAGTGGGCGCGACTTTTGAAAAAGGAAAATCCGTTACCTATTGTGGTGCCACCTTCGAATATATCGGAACCTACCTTGGTGAAAGACAGGAGGAGATCTGAGGCAAGTTTACTCGGAGGTTTCAACAGGACCTTCACCAGATTGTCTTTAGCTGCAGCTAGCGGAAAGGATTTGGCTAATGGGCATGTTTTTAGCAGGTAATTAAGACAATTTCAGTTTATCTGGCTGTAAAAAATATTTTTATTGGATTTTCGATGAATTGTAATGTTCAGTGGTTGGTTTTCCTTTCTGTTATAATATTCTGTGCTTTTGAACTACTTTGGAGCTTACGTTTATGAGCATAGACTAATTTGCGTGATTTATTTCTAGCAATAGTTTGTAAATTCAAGATACAAACAAACGAGAGGCGTAGGTACTGGTACACCCGTTTGCTATATATTTTATATTAGATATCAACCAAACATTTATTAAAAATTCATTGTTAATTAATCAAATAACCATACAAATACAGCTAATGCGCACGCCTAGCAACGCTGTCGCGCTGGAAGCAGTTAAACTGCTATATTTCATTCGCCAAGCGACTGGAGTGTATTGTACCATAAGAAACGTCGTATCAAAAGAGCTATTAAGCCTTGTAAGCAGGTGAATACAACTGATATATCTCACAATTGTTATAAATTATTATGAAATGAATCCCATAAATTTGGTGGCGCAAACAATAAGAGGAAAGAAGATTACTTCCAAGAAAAGACTGGCAATAATATTGTGGAAGTTGTTGCTATAACATTGCATAACTATCACGACAGTGCAGTTAAAATTTCACAACAGATCATCGCAGAGCAATAATTATTGGATCGTTATAGTCCAATGAAATTATTATTTCTTATGAGACGAAGGGCAACTTATGAAGAACGAATACATAATAATGGTTACGTCATAATTTTCACGTTGGCAACAGTGATTCCGTTGAATATTTAAATTACTATGATTTCCTGAAGTAATCAATTAAAATTTCTCGTGGATATACTACATAACTTCGCCAGCTTGCTGGGCAAATTCGAAAGAAATATCTACCCTCTTAATCTTTATTGATTTTTTGTTGTCCAGTTTATGTTTTTACATTATGTCATACAGAAAAACAAGATAATAAAACAAACTCATCTAGTTGTAGTACCTATATTTTTTTCTATGGCAATAATAATAACTGTGAATATTGTTTGTTAAGGTGAACAACAATTTTACATTGAAGAATGTTCTAATATATTATCTCATTAATGATTCAGATCAGCTTACTTTGTCAATTAAAACTAGTATCTGCAGTCTGGAGATAAAATGCCTGACTGCAATTTGTTCGAATCACGATTTCCAATTAAATCACCGATATCATCAACACAAAATGAAATTGAACACACTCAACCATCTAATAACACTCATGATGTTGTGGTTTGGAACATCGAACCATATATTTCAAATATGCCGCTTCGAACTTCAAACTTTTACAACCAACTTCGATGGTTTAGTTTTATTTTTCATCTATGCACCTTCACAGTTCTCGAGATTAGTTGAATTCATACTTTGTAAATCTGATAGGTACTTAGTTCATGGCAGTTTGTGGGAAATGTTTACGGATTTATGGAAAATGATAATAAATTAGTAAATTAAGTTGACACGTCCAGATTTGATGGTTCATTGACTTCGAAAAATGCATGTTTTCTTTCATGAAATAAATAAGAACGGAACTGTAAGTTATAAAATTATTTTCTGACATTATAAAATTAGTTCTTTGAATATCTAGACTATTTTACAGCGGTTTCTTTCGACGTGACAAGTGATAACAACATTGTGTTTCATGTCATTTGATTATTTAATTTCCGTGACTATTTTCAAGGCCATCTGAAAATTTATGGTTTACTTCGGATGAGTTACTGAAATTACTTAAATTTAGATCTCAGTTTTCCTAAAATACCCTACTACGTCTCAGACCGTTTTTATGTAAATATTGGCAATGAAATCGCTTATTCATATGATCCCATGAATTAAAGAAATATTTTTCTGTTGATATTGAAGGATGAACGTTCGTCGATAGACATTGAAGAAAGTGGAAATAAACAGTTTTAAAACCAGACACGTGTGAAATCTGGTTCTTCAATTTCAAGGAAATCTTGACGCTGTTAAAATTTAATTGAAAAAGCTTCCGATGGGGGAAAGAAACTTAAATATTTAGAAAAAGTGGAGAATTGATTTTAATTTTTATAAATAATATGTTATAATTAAAGGAAGCAGACACATCCCATATATATACCGGGTGTCCACGGAAGGTGGTTCGGCCCTATAACGTTTTTGTTGTCACTAGAAGTGACAATTTTTAAATGTGACACCTGGTATATTTTCAGTTTTTTCCTTTATACGACTATTAGAATACAACCATGTATCATTTGTTACTGTTTGTAAAAAAAATTTTGTTTCGAAATAAATTTTCATTCTAGAGGGCCATGTTTACATTCAAACAACAAATTTCAGTCCTAAAATGGTCGTAAAAAGACAATCGTAATAAAATGCTCTTTCTTTCTAACACGATTGGCCACCATGTTGCCATTTGAAAAAAAATAGTAATACAAATTTTAACCCCTTAATGCATGTTTTTTTTGAAATTAATGAAAAAAAGGTACAGTTGGAAAAAGACATATATTTCTCCAGAAAAATATTTAAAAAAATAAAACACAATATTCTTTGTCAAACAAAAAACTGGTTTGTGCCAAATCAGGAACAGCATGCAAAATGAACTAAAAGTATTTTATACAGCCAATATTTCATCTTCATCTGATATGTTGTCTTCACTTTTATTTGAATTAAAATTATGTAGTCAGATATACTTGAATTGCATAATGTTCCATATATGGCACAAAGTGATTTTTAGACATGAAAAATGTCCATTATTCAAAAATACGAGTACTTGCCACTATGAGGCAGTTACTAGAAGTATATTTTTTTCAAAAACAATTTTTATCAGGTAGAAAGTTACTTGGATGAACTCAAAACTATTACCTAATTTACAATAATACTGACAAGCAGCTGTTTCATCGTCACCATTTTGAAAAACGTATCTAACTGCGAAATAATTACAGAGAGGGAGCTGCTTCTTTGGAAATATGTTTGTATGTGCCTGAAATGTTAATTCATGCATATAAAGTTATATTCTTTGACGTATGTATTAAAGAGGTGTAAAACATTGGTTTGTGCCATATTTGGCACATGATGCAACAAGGGATTAAAATCAAACGTCACATAGCTGAAACATTTTGATACAAAAAAGTTGTATTTTTACTAACATTTTAGTATATCCTAGTACTATCCTGTGTTTTAACCCTCTCGGTTACGAATTAAAACTATTGGAGCGAAAAATCTGAAATTTACTGTGATGCAACTTATGATTTTTTGAAAATTTTTGATGTTAAATTCAGATTTTCAAAATGCTCCGTTTGGGCACTATGACATGTCCCCAATTGAGGACATCATGAGCTGATGGGCACTATGACATGTCCCCAATTGAGGACATCATGAGCTGATGGAAGACAAAAAATTTTCAGAAATATGTTCAGAGGGTAAAATATTAATATGTTTCATTAAAATAACATTACAGGGTATGGTATTTCATGAATGGTCCATTTTCGAAGTACTAAAATGTATAAAATTTAACTTTTGCAGAAATAAAATAAAAGTGCTGTTATATTTACATAGATGTTGCGTTTACCGCTAGCTCACAATGTCCTCAAATTAGGACACCACACTTTCAAAAATCGCTGATTACAATATGCACAAAAATCACCAAACACAATTACTTTGGAACAAGTCTACACTTATTGTGAACGTGAACAAACAGTTTTCAAACACGTGGTCTAACGAATATAACCAAAAAAAAAAAAATAAACAGTAGAGCGCTACTCTGCTGTCACAACTACCCTACGGAAACCTATATTTCAAATGAATGAATTTTTTTTCCATCAGCGTGTATATGGCAGCACATATATTCATTTGGAAGTATATGATGTCCACAACTGAGAACAATGTGACAGAGAAGTAAGAGCAAGCGGCACTTCATAGGAAAAAATTCAAAGTAGGTTGTCCTCAATTGAGGACAACGTGAGCGAGAGGGTTAATTAAGTATGATTATTTGTACACCTTGTAACAATTCGAAATTAGCTGTTTTATCTATTCAAATTGAGTATAAAGGCCAAAACTAACGCTATTTCGTAAAAGTGTACCACAAAACAAGGAATAAATGCTATGTTTCCATGAATATAACCAAATATATCATTGAAAATATTACTTATTTTTATCAGTTCGACATTTCCATTTTTCAGTTCGTTCCTACATTAAGTTTTTGCTTTATATGACTGATAAAGTCATTGACTGTTCGTTAATGACCTCCAATACATAATACAATCAGTATATTCTCAATGTCATGAAGGTTCATTGGAATATATATATCTCGGAAATAAATAAGAATGTTTTATTGTTCTAAACGAAATATAACTCAAAGTTCAGCAATTTTTGAACTGCCCCGGTATATTAGAAATTATAAACTTTTCCAGGACGTTTCTGCGTAGATAAGTTCCTTATTTTCGTTGTTAGGCTACAAATAAATAAATGAACGCGGATGTGGGCATTACATTCAATCATCTTGAACATAAAAGTGTTTAAAAAAAGTATTTTATGCATATCACTCATAATATGTTATTGTTTACAATTAATTGTTCTCGGAATGATAATATTTTCGCAATCTGTTTATTTTATACGATGATCTGAAAGACATCTCCATTAACATCTGAACCGGAAGTAAGTATTTTTAATTGTTCATCCTCATTGACTATATTGTTTATAGAAATGAAAAAAATACTTATGAAAATGCACTTACGTTAAGGGTTCACCATCATGCATTAAGGAGAAGTAATTCATTACTTTAAAATCACAAAATTTGTTCGTAGGATCGCAGACAGTCAAAAAGAAAGACAAGCTACATTTCAAGAATTTGTTTAAAACCGTTTCTGATATACCTATATATATATATATATATATATATATATATATATATATATATATATATATATATATATATATATATATATATATATATATATATATATATATATATATATATATATATATATATATATATATATATATATATATATATTTTATATATATATATATATATATATTTATATATATATATATATTTATATATATATATATATATATATATATATATATATATATATATATATATATATATATATATATATATATATATATATATATATATATATATATATATATATATATATATATATATATATATATATATATATATATATATATTGTTATAAGTGAAGTTTTTGTGTGGTGGCACGTGTGAAAAATGCAAGTTTGAGTTGATACCATCCTATCGGATTTTTTACGCAGAATTACCAAAAATGCGGCGTTGCCAACCTTTTCAATTCAGCATTAAATTTGTAGCAAATGAAAATTTCTTTTCACCCCATAATTTTCTCGTAAAGGAAATATTTTAATAACAAAATATCAATTTGAAACAAACTTCGGAACAAGGAACGTTTCTTTTGATTATTTCGGAAATATAATAAATGTCGAGTTTTTTTATATGGAATAAACGAAAAAAATCTGTTTTGCTTCAGCGTTGTATCACAAAATATTGTATCGATTCTTTCTTTAGTTCATGTATGTAACCATAGGTATATGTATTTGTGGAATTCTGGACTTCCATTGTCTATAAAAATATATCATATACACGACGTTTCGGTTAGTTGGGTATCTCTAACCGTTCTCAAGTGTAAACTGATTATCATTTTTTTTTTTTTTTTTTTTTTTAATCGAGGTGAAAACTTCAAAAGCGATACCGGTTGCTAACCCGGCCTGTGTGGGATTCAATAGCTGATATATACATAAATATATATATGCAGTATTGCCTACCCACTAAAAACACCTCTGTTCTTTCGGTTTCCGGGCGTTAGCCTACTAAACCTCCAGTCTCGCACTTAGATTAGGACTCACGTGCTGCGGTCAGCACTAGAACCTGTTCTCTTCCTTGTGTCTATATTTCAAGACCCAAGTGTATGTCTCTCTGCGTCGCGGCGCATTAAAAAAAAGATTCCATTGCTCGCCTAAATTTCCGAAGAAATCTAGGTACAGCTAATGGATTGAAGTACCTGAAAAAAAAAATAAAAAATAATTATTAGTCCAGTTGATCTCTAGGTCTTTTGTAATAGACTCTCGTTCTTTGTGCGTCCTCTTCTGGATCGTAGTTTGTCAATTCTCTGAGCTCTTGATTTTGATGCTCTTTTATTGCCGTAAATATATTTTGCGCTTTTCTCTTCATAAATTCTTTGATAGGTTCCCATTCAATATCTCTATGTATTTGTTCATTTCGAACATACCATGGTGCTCCCAATGCTGTTCTAATCAATCTATTTTCCGCACTTGCTATCCGGTCTAGGTGGCTTTTTGCAGTGTATCCCCACGCTACTGATCCGTACGTCAGTTGTGGTCTGGCTATGGCCCTTATCAGGGCTATCTTGACTCATCTTGCTCTTCTTATTGATGAGTGGATACAGCTGCGCCATTGCTGCTTTTGTCTTTTGTACTGCTTTGTTTACATGTTTTCTCCATGTTAATCTCGCATCCATAGTTACTCCCAGGTAAGTAACTTCCTTAGACCATTGAATATCGTTGTTTTTTATCTTTATGTTTTCTATTGGTTTTTGCATCCTTTTCTGGAATAAGATTGCTTGGCTCTTCTGGCCATTGATTCCTATCTTCCATTTTACGCACCATTTCGAGATTTGGTTCATCTCTTCTTGTAGCCTTTTACATATTATTCCTACGTTCCTATGTGTGCTGGTAATGGCAGTATCGTCAGCATACACGAATAATCTTGTGTTCGTTGTCTTAGGAATGTCGTGAGTATATATCAGGTATAGTAGTGGGCCAAGTACGGATTCCTGAGGAACCCCTGCTTCTGTATTTCTTGGTTGAGATCTTGTATTGCCAATTTTTACACTAAACGTTCTGCCGCTCATGTAGTTTTTTATCAATTTACAGGTCTTTAGTTTATATCCCGCGTTATGCATACAAGTCCGTCTTGCCAAACTCTGTCGAAGGCTCTTGCTACATCTAGGAACACCGCGCCTGTCATGGCTTTATTTGGAATCCTTTTGTAATCGTTTCTACTATTCGCAGTACTTGTTGTTCCGAGGAGTGTCCTTGTCTGAATCCGAACTGTTCTTTTGGCAATATATCTAGTTCGTCTGTTTCTTCGCGTAATCTTCTCACTATTACTCTTTCTGCTACTTTGCCGAGTACAGGTAAAAGGCTTATTGGTCTGTAATTCTGTGGGAATTTTCTATCCTTGTTTGGTTTTCCGAAGACTATCACGTCGGTGTGCTTCCACTGCATTGGAAAGTGGTCGAAACTCATAATCGCATTCACAATTGATGCTATTGCTTCTGTACCTTTTCTAGGCAAGTTTTTCAGCATAGCATGTGTTATATTATCCGGGCCGGGCGCTTTTCGTCTCTTCAATTTTCTGATAATAATTCTCACCTCTTCTTCGGTGGTTGAATTTGTGACATCTCTTTCGCTTTCTAGATCTCGAATCTCTCCGACTACTCTTGTTACGAATCTTTCGTGTCTCTCATCATCGTCTAGATGTTCATTTATTCGGCCTTCTCTTTCGATTGATTCTGCCAGTGCTTCAGCCTTATCTTCTTCTGTGTATACCATACCATTTGCACTATGTAGGGGTGGGATATGTTCTTTCACTCTACGCAATTTCTTCTGCATAGTCCATGCAGTGTGGTCTCTGGTATCTAATTATCAGAGTTTGGATTGATCTTTATATACTCCCTTGATCAGTCGTGCCGTGTTGGGCGTCTCTCCCATTGGGCGAGGGGAGGAGCTTGAGACCACTGATACGCGCCAGGATTGGTCGCCACGCGTTTGCCACTTCAACACTGGGTTTACTGAAAACTTCATGGTTCTGTTGGATGAAAGCAGCTTCCTTGAATTTTCGTTTTCGCCAGTTCTGTTCCCGGTGGATAATCCTAGCATCGTTCCACTTAATGTTGTGATGTTTTGTCCATGCGTGATCAGCAATTCCCGATTTCGATGTTTCGGCTCTTCGTGTGTGTATTTGATGTTCTCCGATCCTAACATTAAGAGGTGTCTTCGTTTCACCGATGTATGAATCTCCACATTCACAGGGCACAAGGTATACGCAATTCTTATTGTCCGGGGGTCCATCTGGTTTAGTTTTGGTCAGCCTGCTTCTTAAGGTGTTGTCCGACTTGAACGCTGTTTTGATGTTGTACTGCTGAGCGATTCGCCTTATCTTCTCGGATATTCCCTTCACATAAGGTATGGTTATCATCTGGCAATTCGGGTTCTCCTCTCGTGTGGTTCTGTTTCTGTTGACATTCCGCGATAGTCCTTGTTATTATCTTCTTGTTGTAACCGCTTTGTATCAGGTCCCTTTCGATGTTAGATATTTCCTGTTCCATGAGTCGGGGATCGCTGCAAATTGTTGTCGCTCTCCTGAACAGTGTCCTGATTATTCCTTTCTTCGTGCTCATTGAGTGATTCGAAGCGGAGTTGAGGTATTGGCCTGTGTGTGTGGGTTTTCTGTAGACTGACGTACTGATGTGATTATTGTTATGTTTAACCCGAACATCTAGAAAGGGTAGGCTGGAATCCTTTTCTTTCTCCATCGTGAATTTGATGGTGGTGCGAAAGCTGTTTATATGGTTTAAAAACTCGTCCAACTCGGCAGCGGTCCCTTTCCAAATGATGAAAGTATCGTCCACATATCTTAGCCACATCTTTGGTTTCACGGGAGATGATTCTATCACTTGGCCTTCGAACCACTCCATGTAAATGTTGGCTATTACTGGTGAGAGTGGTGATCCCATTGGTAATCCATCGTCCTGGGAATAGAATTCTTCTTTTATCTGGAAATAAGAATTATTAATGCAACATCCCAAAAGATCAATTACTCCTTCAATGGGTATAGATGTTCTGTCTGTCAGAGTATCATCCTCCTGTAATTTTGACTTGATGATATCCAGGGATTCCTGCCGTGGGATGTTTGGGTACATATTATCTACATCAGAACTGATGAGCTGTTCGTTGGGTCCTAGTTTGACGTCCTTGATCATTTCCACGAAGTGGCTGGAGTTCTTGACAAATGATGTTGTTTTCCCTTGTAAAGGCTGGATGATTTTCAACAGAAAATTCGCGAGATTACGGGCTCCCCAAAATTCACAAAACAGGAATACCTCTCAGGCCAATTACTAGTTCCAGGAATTCACCAACAAGTAATCTCGCGAATTTTCTGTTGAAAATCATCCAGCCTTTACAAGGGAAAACAAAATTATTTGTCAAGAACTCCAGCCACTTCGTGGAAATGATCAAGGACGTCAAACTAGGACCCAACGAACAGCTCATCAGTTTTGATGTAGATAATATGTACCCAAACATCCCACGGCAGGAATCCCTGGATATCATCAAGTCAAAATTACAGGAGGATGATACTCTGACAGACAGAACATCTATACCCATTGAAGGAGTAATTGATCTTTTGGGATGTTGCATTAATAATTCTTATTTCCAGATAAAAGAAGAATTCTACTCCCAGGACGATGGATTACCAATGGGATCACCACTCTCACCAGTAATAGCCAACATTTACATGGAATGGTTCGAAGGCCAAGTGATAGAATCATCTCCCGTGAAACCAAAGATGTGGCTAAGATATGTGGACGATACTTTCATCATTTGGAAAGGGACCGCTGCCGAGTTGGACGAGTTTTTAAACCATATAAACAGCTTTCGCACCACCATCAAATTCACGATGGAGAAAGAAAAGGATTCCAGCCTACCCTTTCTAGATGTTGGGGTTAAACATAACAATAATCACATCAGTACGTCAGTCTACAGAAAACCCACACACACAGGCCAATACCTCAACTCCGCTTCGAATCACTCAATGAGCACGAAGAAAGGAATAATCAGGACACTGTTCAGGAGAGCGACAACAATTTGCAGCGATCCCAGACTCATGGAACAGGAAATATCTAACATCGAAAGGGACCTGATACAAAGCGGTTACAACAAGAAGATAATAACAAGGACTATCGCGGAATGTCAACAGAACAGAACCACACGAGAGGAGAACCCGAATTGCCAGATGATAACCATACCTTATGTGAAGGGAATATCCGAGAAGATAAGGCGAATCGCTCAGCAGTACAACATCAAAACAGCGTTCAAGTCGGACAACACCTTAAGAAGCAGGCTGACCAAAACTAAACCAGATGGACCCCCGGACAATAAGAATTGCGTATACCTTGTGCCCTGTGAATGTGGAGATTCATACATCGGTGAAACGAAGACACCTCTTAATGTTAGGATCGGAGAACATCAAATACACACACGAAGAGCCGAAACATCGAAATCGGGAATTGCTGATCACGCATGGACAAAACATCACAACATTAAGTGGAACGATGCTAGGATTATCCACCGGGAACAGAACTGGCGAAAACGAGAATTCAAGGAAGCTGCTTTCATCCAACAGAACCATGAAGTTTTCAGTAAACCCAGTGTTGAAGTGGCAAACGCGTGGCGACCAATCCTGGCGCGTATCAGTGGTCTCAAGCTCCTCCCCTCGCCCAATGGGAGAGACGCCCAACACGGCACGACTGATCAAGGGAGTATATAAAGATCAATCCAAACTCTGATAATCAGTTTACACTTGAGAACGGTTAGAGATACCCAACTAACCGAAACGTCGTGTATATGATATATTTTTATAGACAATGGAAGTCCAGAATTCCACAAATACAGAAGAAACATTGTCGAAACCATTCAAACTAAACATAGGTATATATTATAACTTTTTTTCAATTTCTGAGTTATTTAAAGGATCTGTTAGGCTATAAAATATATGATACTATCTTGCAACTTCAGTCACGGAAATTCCCGAAAAAAGGAAAATTCTTTACATTTGACATCAATGTAAAAACGCCAGAACTCCTTATTTCACACATTTTGCTTCCTTTAGCGGCCGAAATTGAAAATGAGAATCTCGAATGTAACATTTGCTTATCGTTAAATTAACAATATTCCTGTTATTTATCTTTTTATCATCAAAATTTATCCTTCTTGTGGTAATAGAGTTATAAAATTATCTATTTTTATCCTCTTACGCAAAGCTCGATATAATATCATTGAACCAGCGAACCAGTTCAAATCTAACGGGTTCGATGTCATTATTACCTAGGGAAAGTGTATTTGTGATGGTGTACCGGTTTCGGATTTTCATCTAACGCGAATAACACACAGTTCGGTAGAAGCGTAAATGTCATGTTTGGTTCGAATAAATTGGCAAATATATTCGAATGACAAAAATCGTTCCGAAGCCGAGTTCCGAGTTTCCGATTTCTATGTGTCGAATTAAGCGGAAAATTAATCAGAAATTCTACACGAGGAAAGTTATGTCGAGTACGTGAACTGGTCTCCAAAAAATTAATCGATCATTGTAATGTTTCTTACAACAGGAGATATAATAGATAACTTTTAATTCAGGTGCCACACAACCTCATCAGTTTCAGATATTTTATGACTATAATACGTTCTTAAGTAATTATGGCATCAGTATCGGTGTTTTCGATCAGCCCTCGTACATACTATTATCCTATATTTTACTGCAATTAAATTGTGATTACTGAAAAGTGTATAGCAAACAATAATTTGGTCTCAAGTAATTATGGCACAACTGTTTCTCAGAAACGCGCAAATAAGTGACAATTTTCTGAAATTAAATGCATAAATCAATAGAAGGCCATGGATAACAACAATGAACAAATGAAAGTTATATATTACTAACGAAGAATTGGATACCTTGCATATAGGTATCTTTCACTTAAAAAATACCTATAGTTTTTTTTTCTAACAGTAAGTTTGTGTCAACAGTTTTGTAGCGTAAAGTAACAATATTACAAACACAAATAAATAACATTATGAAAAAAAAATTGAAGGTGATGTACAAATTAACGACCATTTTTCCTGATGCAGAATTGGCACATCTTTGTGATTTCGAAAGGCTAAATGAATTGCCTCTCGAAGTTCTGCAATGGTGTCAGTTTTTGGCACACCAATTTCCTTCTCAATTTTTCTATAAGGACAAAGGTGTTTCTTCTATATATCCCAAAGTATCTATCTCTTTTCTTTCCCTGTTCTCTTCGTTGTATATTTTAGCACGCGGGTGAACAGATGATCCGTGCTAAACTAAATTTTCTCTTGAACGAGCAAATATCTCAAAAAACGGTTGCCTTCTTTCTGGATATCTAACAAGAAAAGCATTGAAATGACAATAGAGATTTTCATGCCATTATAGCTTAACTTACCTTAGGAAATATAATTCCGAAGCTTCTTCAGAATTTTCATTACTCTGTATAAAACATACCAGTATATCATATTTTTCATAATGTCCATACTCTGCATTAGTCGAAGACATTGATTAATATCAATTAAATAATAATACCAAAAGACAGAAAATAAACACTTTTATAGATCAAAAGTCGATCCAAAAACCGATGATATTGGTTTGACATTTATTTTTGTTTCTTGTCGTGAACAATATACATGGCCTACTATTAAATTATGCATTTAATTTCAGAAAATTGTCCTTTATATGCGCGTTTCTGAAAAAAATGTTCATACTATCATATATTTTTGAAAAGGAAAAAAAACGACTAATTTCATAGTCTATAAATATACAGGGTATTTCATTTAAAAAATCATAAGTTTGCTTTATAACTCGAAAAAAGTAAATATGTAACAAAAATTATCTACACCACTGCATTCTACGGAAAAAAATTTATAAGAAAGTTATATTACCTTTTCGATAAGATGGAGGATAACGGCGATACGACGGGGATCCCAAAATGCAACATTTTCAAAAATGGTATCTTAAAAACTAAAAGGGCTATTAAAATTCTGTTGACGGCATCTTCAGTTTTACAAAAAAGTAGCAGTGTCGCGAAAACCGCAACCCTCTATCTTCAAAAATAACGGAGATACCATTCAAAAGTACACAAAATGGGACACCCTGTACATACTTTTATCCAATATTCTTCTGTTATTAAATCATAAATACTAAAAAGTATACAACAAACAATAATTTGGTCTCAAGTAATTATAGCACTTGTATCGGAATTTTCGATTAGCCCTAGTACATTCTATTATCCAATATTCCACTGTAATCAAATCGTGAGTACAAAAAGTGCACAACAAACAATAATTTGGTCTGAAGTTATTATGTCACTAGTATCGGAATTTTCGATTAGCCCTCGTTCATACTATTATCCAATATTCCACTGTAATTAAATCGTGGGTACTAAAAAGTGTTCAACAAACGATAACCAATAAATTATGGCAAGAGTATCGGAATTTTCGAGTAGCCCTCGTACCTACTATTATCCAATATTCCACTGCAATTGAATCATGGATTGGATACTAAAACATGTACAACAAACAATAATTTGATCTCAAGCAATTATGGCACTAGTATCGGAATTTTCGAGTAGCCCTCGTACTTACTATTATCCAATATTCCACTGTAATTGAATCATAAATAATGAAAAATGTACAACAAACAATAATTTGGTCTCAAGTAATTATGGCACTAGTAACGGAAATTTCGATTATCCCTCGTACATACTGTTATCCTATATTCCACTGTAATTAAATCGTGAATACTAAAAAGTGTTTAACAAACAATAATTTGGCCTCAAGTAATTATGGCACTATAGTCCAGCGAGACTGGGCGTACACGTCATCAGTTGTATATGACGTCGATCGGGAACAGTGTTGCCAGACGTAATAAATAATCTTAAATCTAATTACTTGACCCAATTTTCAACAAAAATGAGATATAGAGGTTATTTTGGAGACTGTCATACGTGAAAGTAGGTCGAGAGGATGCGACAACATTACAAATTTCGAAACTCAATGATAATTTCACATTCAATTAAACTCATGTTCAATACTTGGAATATTAATTTTTCTTGGGAGATTCATACGATTTGATATGTTATCGACAGAATATTTATCGAAATGAATGATCCGGTCATCATCACCATATAACTATTCTTTCAGAAAATTACTTACGACAAATATGATAGAATTTTATTTATCTGGGTAGATAGCATTTCGTCGTTATTTTCGCATGTCTGTGACGTGAACACCAAGTCTCACTGGACAGATTATAGTATCGGAATTTTCGATTACCCTCGTACATTCTATTATTCAATATTCCACTGTACTTATATCGTGAACAGGGCCGGATTAACCCTGTCCGGCCCCCTAGGCAACAACCCTGTCCGGGCCCCAGGTCTTTTCTAGTTGATAAAGGGATGTAAGTAACTTCAAGATTAGGATTGTGGGTTCGAGTCCCACCTTGCTCTTGGGTGTTGTATATGTCCGGAATTTAGTGGTTATATATGATTAAAATCCTGTTACTTCAAAGTCTTATGTGATATTTGCAACAACATGGTTACTCGGACTTGATACTGCAGCATCACCTTACCTGACTTGATAACTTTATTGAAAGGGTCTTAATGAATAGGTTAGAGATAAGTGATCAATGATGATCCATGTTGCATGATGGGTTAGGCAAGAGAAATGAGACGGGACGCGGTTATTTTGAATTTCATCTTGTTAAACGCAATAAAATACAATAAACGAAAGATAACAGTTTTGTGAAGTACAAATTGGAAAAATTCAACTTCCAAGATATTTATCGTTTTTGTACCGGGTGTCTGATTAAGAGAGGCACGCGGCCGTATCTCACAAACTATTCGTCGTAGAGACTTACGGCAAAAAATTTTATGATCAAAGTGGCCAACAGAAAATCCTGGAAATTATTTTCAGGTTTCTAAGATGGC
Source organism: Cynegetis impunctata (assembly GCA_030704885.1). Lineage (NCBI taxonomy): Eukaryota > Metazoa > Arthropoda > Insecta > Coleoptera > Coccinellidae > Cynegetis > Cynegetis impunctata. The sequence continues at coordinate 1,800,591 of JARQZK010001445.1, forward strand.
CGCCAGGGGGCGTAACCGCCATCTGAAACTTTTAAAGTGATTTTTTTCTGACATTCATCTAGTGAATATACCAAAAAAATATTTTTTGTTTAAAGCTGAGCTTTATTCGAGTTATTTTTATTTGACATTTTTTGACGTATCTATTTAAATGAAGTGGTGGGGGGTGATTCAATGTTTTTTTGAATAAACAGCTGTAACTCCTGAACGACTGAACGGATTTCAACAAAGTTAATCTCGTTGGGAAAAGCATTTATTGTTTCATCGAAAACATTTCATCTGTGGTCTGTCAAATTTTTAGTTATGCCGGTAGAGAGCGTTTTTTGATATAATAACAGAAAATTGCTAATTTCTCTAAAAAATTAAATGCAATAACATAACTTTTTTTCCATAAAAATGTATTATGATGATGCCAAAATAGGCTAGTGAAAACCGTATCTCGATATCTTATTCCTAGCCTAAGATATCGAAGAAAAAAAATTTTGTTATCATATGATTCAAAAAGATGCCACACCAGTATTTATTTTCATTTATCTATATTTTTCCAAGAATCAATGATGAAATTTCATCATTCAATGATTATCGTATAGGTAATAATATTCTTAGTTCAAAAAAATTTTATAAAATCGTTTAGGGGCATAATAATCAATAAATATAATTTGTGAATGTTCAAGAAGGTAGTCAGAATAAGTAGAGAATGCCATGAAGGGAAAATAAATGCCTGAAATCAACTTGTCAACAAATATTAAAAATGAACTTATAATGGCAGTGTAATGAGTTTTTGTGGCACACACAAGTAAGGACTGAAAACTATTGAAATGCATTTACGAACAAAGAGGCTGTTGATATGTTTGCGGTATATTTTGAAAGTTTTCAAAATGCGGCAATGGCACAAAGATTATATAGAACTCGATTTCCAAATTGGCGTTCACGCCATGCGAGAATTTGTTGGGCATATTTGAAGAAAATAGAGAATTTTCATCTGAAATTTATAGGGTCGAAGCTGCCAGTATTACGCAAATTTCAGACTAAACGCGGAAAAATTCTCGCATGGCGTAGACGCCGAATATAGAGCACTGTATATTCTTTTTGCCAATGCCACATTTTGAAGAATTTCAAAATATACCGTCAGTGATATCAATAGCTTCATTGTTTGTAAAATGTATTTCAATCTTTTTCAATCCTTACTTCTGTGTGCCACAAAAACTCATTAAACTGCCACTATATGTATAATTTTAGTATTTGTTGTCAAGTTGATTTTAGGCATATGATTTTCCTTCATGGCCTGCTCTTCATATACTGACTACATTGCACTTGCATATTATTACATTGGTTATTATGCTCCCACTCGATTTTTTTCTGAAGTTTTTGAAATAAGAATGTTATTTTTTGAAAATCATAAAATTATTAAATTTCATCATTCATGATTCTTGGAAAAAATACAGATAAATGAAAATAAATACCGGTGTAATGGCGTCTTTTTGAATCATATGATAACAAAATTTTTTTTCTTCGATATCTTAGGCTAGGAATAAGATATCGAGATACTGTTTTCACCAGCCTATTTTGGCATCATCACAATACATTTTTATGGAAGAAAAGTTATGTTATTGCATTCAATTTTTTAGAGACATTAGCAATTTTCTGTTATTATATCAAAAAACGCTCTCTACCGGCATAACTGAAAATTTGACAGACCACAGATGAAATGTTTTCGATGAAGCAATAAATGCTTTTCCCAACGAGATTAACTTTGTTGAAATCCGTTCAGTCGTTCAGGAGTTACAGCAGTTTATTCAGAAAAACATTGAATCACCCCCCACCACTTCATTTAAATAGATACGTCAAAAAGTGTCAAATAAAAATGACTCGAATGAAGCTCAGCTTTAAACAGAAAATATTTATTTGGTATATTCGCTAGATGAATTTCAGAAAAAAATCACTTTAAAAGTTTCAGATGGCGGTTACGCCCCCTGGCGGCCATCTTAGAAACCTGAAAATAATTTCCAGGATTTTCTGTTGGCCACTTTGATTATAAAAATTTTTACCGTAAGTCTCTACGACGTATAGTTTGTGAGATACAGCCGCGCGACTCTCTTAATCAGACACCCGGTACAGTACAGTAAGTTAAAATATTAACTTTTCTAACTTTTTCAGAAACAAAATCGTTTAAAACATCTTGGAAGTTGACCATTTCTTATACATCTTTTTCAGTTGCCATTATTGACAATGATCTCAAACAGTTCTGGGACGAAGACAGTTCATTAGTTCTACTACTCTAAGAGTTTTTTTTACTCTTTAAAAGTTTCAGATGGCGGTTACGCCCCCTGGCGGCCATCTTAGAAACCTGAAAATAATTTCCAGGATTTTCTGTTGGCCACTTTGATTATAAAAATTTTTACCGTAAGTCTCTACGACGTATAGTTTGTGAGATACAGCCGCGCGACTCTCTTAATCAGACACCCGGTACAGTACAGTAAGTTAAAATATTAACTTTTCTAACTTTTTCAGAAACAAAATCGTTTAAAACATCTTGGAAGTTGACCATTTCTTATACATCTTTTTCAGTTGCCATTATTGACAATGATCTCAAACAGTTCTGGGACGAAGACAGTTCATTAGTTCTACTACTCTATACTAGATGGTTCTGTATGTATGAAGTATTTCATCAATTGACAACATGCGTCGAAAGAAAGCAATAATATTGTTGAGAAATTTCATACAAATTTTCAAATAAAATTTTAATTCGATGAAATTTTTTTTTCTTGGCGCGTGCACGGGCCCCTAGTCAGTTGCCTACTCTGCCTAATGGTTAATCCGGCCCTGATCGTGAATACAAAAAGTGCACAACAAGCAATAATTTGGTCTGAAGTTATTATGTCACTAGTATCGGAATTTTCGACTAGCCCTCGTACATACTACTATCCAATATTCAACTGCAATTCACTGGTAAATTTAAACGCACTCCTAAGATATTTTTAAAAATGAACGTATTAACAATTGCCATAATCATTAGTCGAATTCATTTCGAATAAAACGCATAAAGCCCGGCCAAAATTCGTTTGCCAGGCGTAAAATGTGCTCAATAAAAAACTACTCTCAGTATCATTTTATCCGCGGAGAACGCCGCGAAAATTATTTATGTCTCGTGATTAAATCGAGAAAGTCGAATGTGAATGTGACGGTGAAATGTTCCCTACAAAAAATGTGCAAACTAATGAAAATATTTCGAAAAATCTATAATAACAACCGATTTACAGTTGGCATGTGTTAATTCTGTGATTATCAGAAAATATTATTAATCTGCTTGTCTACTTCGTCATATTACGTCAAAATTATTAAAACAACAAGTTTGTTTAACAAAAATCATTAGATTAGTAAATAAATAACTTTTCGTTCAATTCATCAATTATTAAATGCTAAATTTTTATATCAATTACATGCGATATCTCCCTCATAGGATAACGAATATTAATAATGATAAAAATAATTGACTAATTAAATTAAATTAAATTTATATTAATTAATATGTACGAGGGGTGTTCCAAATGTCAATGTCCCAACGGAATTATATATTATACACTTAAAATTCGGTGTTAAACTTTAATTAGATCAAAAATTGATCTTTCCCTGTCTGAATTATCCAACCAATTTCGTTTAGACATTTTCTGGGTCATTTCAGTTATTAAAACAATGGTTAATAATAACAATTTACACATTTATTAAAAGAAATAACGCATGACGCACGTTTCGGTGGAACTTCTCCTACTTCAGATGCTAATGGCAAACTAACTATGTTTTTCTGTTATATCGACAACAAGAAATAAAAGCCAGGTGTACCCCCTTACTAAAAACAATATCAAATATAACAGCCTCACTTTCATCGGAAATTCAAGTAGAAAACTTAAATCTCTCTTATCTAAGCACAACATTAACATTGCTTATCGTACCTGTAATAATTTAGGAAATCATATAAATAATATCCAAAGTTCATAAAGATAATAATTTAGGAGTTTATAAAATTAATTTTGGTGATTGTGATAAGTTTTACACTGGTAGAACTTTCAGAAGTTTTCAAACTAGAATTTCAGAACACAGACGTAGCTTTGTTGATCAAAAGTCGGATTCACATTATGCAAACCATTTAATCCAAGGAAATCACACATTCAATTTCGATTTTAAAATATTAAATGCTGAAAGTAAGGGAATTAAACTTAATTTTCTAGAATCATTACAGATAAATAAATACAAGCATTCCGGTCTCCTATTGAATAGCCAAATCGATCATACTTAAAGCCCCCTTCTCAATCTTTTCAAAATTACCGAACTACCTGACTAGCAGTTCAGATTGGTTTTTCTTATTCTAATAATTATTTGAAGCCATCCCTCTATTTACCCCTTCTATATATATATATATATATATATATATATATATATATATATATATATATATATATATATATATATATATATATATATATATATATATATATTGGCAAGGAATTTACTTCTAATTTAAGAAATTCTTCGTATTGATTTTCAATTGTATCCATGAGAAGCCACAGTATTTATCTCATTCAGCATTATTGTCTGACATTCTTCCATTGTATAGCAGTAGTATCGTTAAATTGAGGAAAACATCACAAGATCGTGGCCGTCTTTTGTTTTCAAAACAATCACGAATTCTGCGTATGTTTATCGTTGTTTATTCCAAAAATAAATATATTGTGAGCAATAAGTACTAATAAAAATTATATTGATATATATTCCAATAAATGATAATAAAACTATAAACATATAAAACATACTATCTATTCGGAAAAGTGAGGTTAGTATCGAACCATTTCAACATCGTCTTGTAGATGAAATAATTCAGATATTTTCTTCTTCTTTCATACAAAGTTACACGGACTTGAGTTTACTGCAACTACGTCCTAATTCACTTTGTTCTCGAGAAGGAAAATCTCATATTAAAATCCATTCGGAAATAGAAGTTTTATGGATACTTTCCAACAACAAAGTACGTGTATTCTATGTCCATTTTTACAGTACTCAACTTGTCCACTGAAATATGGATAATTCTAATACTGCAATATACTGTCACATATGCACATTTAATGACAACTGCCAGTTAAATCTGTCATAAATATTCTTTATCTGAAAATGTTTCCGTCGACATTATTATATTGTTATCTTCATATTTTTGAAAAATGTAGAGGAGCCCAGTGATCTCCCTTATCTAACTTGAAATTGTTGCTATTGATGTTTGTAACATTCCTCATATTTTCAATTTATTATCGATACATTCGCGGAAATGCACGTGACTGAAACAATCGTATCGTGTATTTATAGAAAATTATACACTGATCTTGTCAGTGTCTGCCACAACAAATTGGCAATGATGATGACCTCAAGGGTATGCCTTTGTTTGTTTTGGTGCAAATTAAAACATCCTGTTTTGTACTAAACGTTCTTTCTTCAATGTTAAAATATAAACGCTTGTGAATATCTTCTTCTTGTGCACTTTCTAAGGAAGACGCTGATTAACTTGTTCCCGAATGTATCACTAACGTTTATAAGAGCTTGGTTCTCTGGATGAACCGCGTAAAAGATTAGAAAAATCTGGACGTTTCAGCTCCTTTTGTGAAGCCATCTTCAGGATAATGTGAAAGGGAATAATTCAGATACGTGGCCTCAATCTTCATACTCCACGAATCGAATTAAGAGGAATCGGAAACAATATGATTGCTTGGTCTCAACCTGCCTACTCCACCGACCTTACTGATTCCTGTCAACTTTGAAGTCTCGATGTTCCTACTCTTCAGAGTCAACTACAGTTGATTCTCCTAAAGATACCTTCACAAAAGGAGCCGAAACGTCAAGATTTTCACATACTTCCGACCGCGGAAGTCTTTCTGAACTATATATATATAGATTTAGCATTTGCTGTCTATTCTGAAGATTATTAGAATTCACGAATGAATAAAGTTGGCTTTTGCTCGAATACATTCAATAAATGAAACTCTAGATTTCTTGAAGAACTTTACCTATTTCTTGTTTTTATCAATCACTGCCAGCATGACAACTACAAAACCACGCCCCAAAAGCTATTCAACTCTTTTATTGAATCTATAAATCAACAATTGCAAAACAAAATAACACGCGGTCAATCAATTTACTTCGTTAACTAGATCTGACACATGGCAATAAACCATCAACATATGTGATAAAGAAAAAACGATTATAAATTATTGTCAGACGATTTATTTGTATCATGAAATCACTGAACATTTCAGTGCAACTATCTTCATTCCTTAAAACAAAGCATAACTAACGCCTAATATCGCGATTCTCTGTGATCTGTGAACAATTCTGTGCAGGACGAATTTGACGTGCATGTTTTACTGAGATTTCTCAGAATATATCAATATTAATTGATATTAAATCAGTTCCGGTATTTTCGCGATTGTATATATGTGGGAAATCACATTTTCGTTTGTTCCTTATCTCCGTTTTGCGTTCCTATGAAGTGAATGATGTGAAAATTCTCGTAAGTAATTGCACAAGTGCATCAAAATAACCGATAATTTTGCATGACAGCGTGTTGTCAAAAAACTGCATGAGTTCATTTTCATTTTTGGAGAAAGAGCCCGACACCGAAGGTGGAGGGCTCTTTCTCCAAAATATGAAAATGACCGAATGCAGTTTTTTAAAGACAACACTCTGGAATGCGAAATTATCCGGTTATTTTGATGCACGAGTGTAATTTTGGGGAATATTTCCCGAATAAACTTTCAACTTGTCAAACTGACGTTAGTAATTCATAAATTCTCGTCTTGTCATCAATAACCGTAATATGAACTATGCTACTATGCAATTATCGGTCTACAATGCAATTATCGCAGGGCTCTTTCGCTTTCTACAATGCAATTATCGCTGTAATTTTCGATAATTGCATTCCATATACAAAGGATTTTTGACAGGAGGGAAATATTCAGACAAAGTGTCTTGTGCTGCTAGAGTTTTTTGAACATGTAAATTATCTTTTCGTTGTTTTGTTTTAAAAATGTAAAGTACTTACCTCAAACTTTTCTAGTCTGAACTCTTCTACAAAAAATGTTGCAATATTAGGTTTCTAATACGATGGTATTGTACTATTCTAACAAATTCAATATTGCTACTTAGTTTTCCTTTTATCTTCAATTCAGTTGTAAACATTCCTATAAAGGATATCCAGGTGTTGTCCTAAAACTTTTCATGGGTTATTTGTAAATAATCATAGGGAAAATTTTAAAAATAGCAAAGAACAACATGAAGCTTCACCCAATATTCAATATTGTAGGAAAAGGGTTGTATTATCAAATTGAAACAATTTGAATTAAGTACTGTAATTATAGTAAATTCTTTTTTTTAAAGCAACAATATAAACAGAATATTATTCTGTAAATTCATGGTAAAATTAGCAATAAAAAAAGAAAGTTACATAACAATATAAATCAATGGTTTATCAACAAGCGTTTTAAAATAGCCTCACAGAAAAAAAGTTTTTTATATGTTTGGTTAAATTTTTCTATGACTCTTGTTTGACGTACCACATGGTTGAAGCTTTCAAAAGTGGACGTGAAGTGATTCCTAATAATATAGTCAACTATTCATATTGATGTTGCCAGAAATAGGTTTCTTTTTTAATTATATTGCAAATAATTTCCGTTTGGAAGCAATTGCACAACTTCTGTATTTTCGAATTTGTTTAGTTGCCCGTACAAGTGTTAATGACCTAATTTTCACAACAAAATGCGGTGAATGCATTATGGTTATTAACCTCTTATCTCATTGACACGATAAGATTATTCGCGAAATTTCAATTTAATCACGAATTATGGTCAAAATATCTTGTTGTTTCTTTAACCATATTCATATGTCATCATGGCCACTTGAATTACCTGATTTAAATTCGAAATTATTATTCTTTGGTATGACGAGAGACGACTGAAGGTATCTTGCATCGAAAATCCATTCGATGCATAGAAAATACTTTTAATACTTTTCAATTCAATATTCTCAGAACATAGAGCAGTCAGAAATTCTAGTAGTTGGCACAATTAGAAAAATGACGGAATTTAGGATGAATTTGAAGTTATTATTTTGTACAAATATGTTCTATCGTACAGTTGATTCAAATTTCTATTTTGTAGTGATATCAACTGTCAATAAAACCCTATCGAAGCATAGAAAAGTGTTTCAATCGTCTTCAATTCAGTGTTCTCAGAACATAGAGCAGTGATGATTATATGCACCATGCCCTTGTAGATAATATCTATTCAATAGAGTAAAAAATAGTTATTATTATTAATAACTGTCTCTATGATGGTCTTGTAAACGGAATTGCCATCTCTATGAATTGTTTTTACTAAATATATTATAAACACCGATTGTTTGCATAAACATAATCACCTAATCAAAACTTAACAGATCATAGATATCATATTTAAACTAATTATTCTATGTTCCCGCAAACCATTTATTTCCGTTGCGTCATAACCTTGCTTGGTAAGTTCCGTTGTTGGATACGAAATCCCTGTTTTGCTCAACCAAACCGTAAATATGTCATAGACTGAAATGTTAAATGTTTCTTTATCAGTCGAACTGGATTTATAAACCCGATAATCTATTTTCTCGCTGCCCGATTTCGATTAGTTTCTGTCGTTTCTGACGAAACGAATGTTATTTTCGCAAGTGGAAGATATTTAATTAACGAATTGAAATCTTTTGAATGAGTGATTTCATCTAGTCGTAATGTCTGCAATGTCCGTAAGTGTGGAGTATATCCAGGACGTGCATGATCTTGAGTGAGTTTTACTGTTCATTACTTAAACACATTCATAGCGCAATACCATAAATTAAATTATTCGTTTTATCCATTGCTTGCTTTAATTCGAGTGTTGCAATTTGACGGTTTGTACGAACATAGAATTCTAGAATCACAGAATTAGTACTGTGAACAATTCATTAATTGGGGTGCGTTCATCAATCAGACTGTAGTTATTGATAAGCAGTATAAAAAATACACGAATGTTTTGATTTATTATTTTCTATATAAGTGGCGAATTTTGCAATAAAAAATATTTTGCTTCACTTCGCAATATACAGGGTGATTCATTAATATGTGTAAATATTTCAACGGGAAAATTTTGAGCTCAAAATATGAAGATCTAACCCAATTGCTTATACAAAATATTTCTTCTTACTGATATAAGGGGTGTTTTATTCAGATTATTGAAAATTAATTTTGTTCATTACTTTAATGCTGCTTGATATTTCTTTATGATATTTGGCAGTAAGTTAAAGTAGTTTGGGACACATCAAATAATAGTAAAGAAGACATAAAAGTACATAAAAATCAAAAGAATTGTGCAGCCATATGTTCAACGTTAAATATCTCGAAAAATAGTGGCTCTAGCGTTACGAAAAAGGAGTGCCTTATTTACAGAGAAAATATTGGAGAATCGAAAAATTATACTAAAATGACAATTCTGCCAGTGGCGTAGAATTTAGGAAACGAAAACTCTTCCCGTGCCCCTGCCGTACGCCACTGGTGATAGCGAGAAAGTCTTCTTTACTATTATTTGATGTGTCCCAAACTACCTTAACTTACTGCCAAATATCATAAAGAAATGTCAAGCAGCATCAAAGTAATGAACAAAATTAATTTTTAATAATCTAAATAAAACACCCTGTAAATCAGTAAGGAGAAATATTTTGTATGAGCAAATTGGGTTAGATCTTCATATTTTGAGCTCAAAATTTTACTGTTAAAATATTTACACGTATTAATGAATAACCCTGTATATTATGTACTTATGTGACTTAGCATTTTAGCTCACAAAATTCAATTATCATTGAGAATAGAATAATTAGTTTGAGTTATAGAGGTTATCGTTTATATTTTGAGGCAGCTTCAGCTAATTCAAATAATTCATTAGCTTGAATATGATACAAAACTCTTTTATATAAAATTGAATGTTTATATTGTTCTTGTTTTCAGAATTTTGAACATAAAATCTTTAAGGTATTAAACGACATTTTTTTTACTCAAAAAAATCTTGTTTCATGTTAGCGTTAATTTTTTAAAAGAAAAATTATCATTAAATGTGCAGTTAATTAATATTATTCGAGCCATCAAGAGTCTTCATTATAACGGATGAAATTTCATAAGGTTTGGTGCAGTCTTATTTTGCTTTTTATTGACTTAAGAGAAATGGAGTTTCATATTGCTTTTCTAAATTGATGATAATTGCTGTACTTTCTTTTCGCAAATATATCGTAAATATTAAATTCTATCTGTAGACTTTTTCCTAAACTGGTGAATTTTTTTCTCAGTTGTGTTGAAAAAATTCACATTGAAGTTACTTTTTGAATGAAGACTTAAATTGAAAAGTTGAAAAAAAGTTATTTGTCCGTCGTTTAGTATTCGACACAAAAATATCTGGTGTTTCTGTCAATCTCCATTAATATTTAGGTGTTATCGAAAGTATTGTACGGTTATTTAGAAAAAAAATTTCATCTCAGCCGAACTTAACCTACAATTTAGAATTTGTAACATACAAACTACTTCCTACAGGAAGTCCTAAACAAATTTTTTTATCGAATATCGTGTTAAAACTCTACATTGTCGGTACTAAGATTGTTGTCTAATTTAAACTGATATCAATGAATGATAATACAAATATGTTTAGCCTATAATGTTCTCATCCAAGCACTAAACGAATCGAGTCTATCAATACTTCAATAATGCTCAATGGGTAAACTAAATTAAAGGCAATAACAATTCCAACTAATGATAACACCGCGGTGTTCTAACGCGGAAGAAAATAAACAGAATTATGTGAATAGTGTATAATGAAGTGATAAAAACTGAACAAACAAACGAACACGTGAAAAAAACAATAAAATAATAGAGACTGCCTCGTTCGTGGATACTTCATCTAACATCAAGTGGTTTTGACGTCCGAAAATAGATGATCCTTTGTTTTCTTTCGTACAGCCGTAAAGTGATAATGGGTAGCATGTCGGGACTGAAAAGATGCCTGTCGCAAATGTCAATGATTGCGTTCAAGGCGACCACCTCTGGAGAAGAAGCATGGCTAAATGCTTGGTCCAGGTGCATAGATTTGTTTCTTTTCTGTGGATGAGTCTTGAACAGAAAATCACAGAAAATACTAGTTTATTTATTTCTGTGATGTTCTCGTTTGAGTCTCCTCTGAATTCTAATGGTTCTATGGTTGATATTTGTTTTCATGTTTTTTTAATGCTCAGCTTATGGAGGGTAGAAGTAAGGAGGACCATCTCTGTGTATGAAAAAGTGTCCGTCAAAAATCGTCAAATTGGTGGCGCCACAATAGCAAGTGGGTACATTTCAAATGACGCGCTGTTGTCATATTGAAGTCGTTTTTACTTTTATTTACCTCATTAACAAATTCTTACCAACAGATTCATCGTACTCTGTAGATTTAGGTTCAATGTTATGCGCATCTTTTATGGCGATTTGAATATCACGATGAGTCGATTACAGTTTTACACATTTTAAACAGAAGAGCGGCATTTTTGGACTAGTAGGTATCTTGAAAAAATTTTGGAAGACGAACTGAGTTCCATGGAAAGAAAATACAGTGACTCAAAAATAAACTAATTCAATAAACTAATAAATAAGATAATAAAAGCACCCATTCAAAAATAAACTACATAACCTAGCTTTCAAACTTCAAAATCCCAATTACAAAAGTTGGCAACAGCGCGGCATGGAATCCCTTCCTATTTCATGCTCTCTTGCTATTCTGGCGCCACTCTGGAGGGTTTTGGAACTGCAATTTGCAGTTCACAACTGGACACTTTTGCGACTGTTTTCCAATATGAGATGGTCCTCCTTACTTCTACCCTCCATAGCTCAGCTGATTAAAGATGTAGAGGTTGTACTTATGGTAGTGAGCTAAGGAAAGAGATCATTGTGAGTAAATATATTTTCAACTATGGAAATGAATCAGTGATTGTTGAAAGGGTACTAAGTCCATTTTTCATTGAAATTGTATTTGATATGGATTTCTATACCAAATTATATCCCCGACCGTTTGGTGTTGAAAGGAATTAAGTCCCATTCTAGGAAGCACTAATAATACGTACGTACTAAAAGTTGAAAGGTACTAAGTCGCGGACTTAGTTCCATTCAACTCTGAACAGGAGGTTGAAGATGAATAATTTGTCGTGTTTTTGCTTCATAAGTAGATACTTGTTTATCATTTGGTATGTTTGTAAGAATTATTGTTCATTTCCATGTGTTATTTCTCCAATAAAGTATATTAGTTTAATCATAACTACTTAATTTTGTTTTACTGATTGTTGAATGGAACTAAGTCCTTCCTTTAAAAAAATAATAAAAAATACAAAAATTGGAAATAATAGTAATTTCTCCGTAGATAAATGATTCCTTGCCCATTTACTTTTATTACGCTGACTTCATGTATCGATGAAATGAAATTAATAACTTTTAAACATATTTTTTCAATTTGCTCAAAACTTTCATTTTTGGACTTAGTACCCTTTCAACAATCACCGATTGAAATATATTGAAAAGACATAGACAGCTCATAGAACTTTTCACATGAACTATCATATCTGTTTAACTGAATATCTTCAAAACGAATTGTTATTGTATATTTATTAAATTAAATATGACCAATGGTATGAATAAAATTTGATTTGTGATCATATTCTACCAATTTTGGAGAAATCCAGGAAGGTTTCATCCTGTATAACCTCAGATGAGAACTGCATTTTGTATGGAAAAATAGAAATTCGTTAAATATTTTGTCAAACAAACCTTTTATGATTTATATTGAAAAAACTCCACATATACATTAAAGTGTTATTAGAAATCCAGCTCTAAAGGTTGAAGTTTTTCGAGAAATAATTATTTCGATTTATAAACATAGAAGCTTCAACTTTTTTTCAGCAAATGTGCTGCATTTTAACGGCTGATAACCAGTAGAATCCCTAATAAAACAGCTTAATTTCTGAATTACATCGGGAACACTTGGATATTGAGAGTTAAACAAACACAATTTCGCTAGTGTTTTCCATGAGGAAATTATATCTTTACCAAAATCAATTATGCGAAACAATCACATGTCAATCTAGATAGCGGTAACCCCTGACAGTAAGCCGTACAAACGCCGATACTAGTCATAAGAGCAAAATATAACAGGCATGTTCTCCTGAAATGATTTATTATTGAAATGGAAATTAATTCTACTTTGGACTATACAATAACGAGATTTGCAGACCATTGTCTCCAAGTCACGTGAGTTTTCGTTAATATTCAAAGAACTGTTTTTTCTAATCAAGCTTAAGAATATAATGTAAACTGTATCGAAGAACGAGATGGTTTGTATCAAAATTTAAACATTTTAAGAATCACGAGGAAATATTCTTTCTTCCCGACAAATTTTTCATTTGTAATTTATATATTTGTTATTGGTTGCGATTTATTGAACTTGTAACTGTTCGTATATCATAATACTGCAGAATACATCTTCTCTATGATTTTATATAATTTTTTATGACATTTGACAATTATTTAAGACATAGGTTATGGTGAAACCATAGAAGGAGTATCTTGTGCATCAAGTGCGTTGAGTAGATTTTCTTACAAAAGCGTGTAGTTTTCGAACGAAACGAATGGAGTTACCGCAAGTGTAAAATAGTCCTAACGCACGTGTTACATACTATACGTTTTCTATGACCTTAATGAACTTGAATGATTTGTGAATATTATGTTGGCTTTCCCAAAAAAAAATGGTTTTCTTCGTTCTTTTTTTTTAAACGCACGAACTTTCCAGTACATTTCAACTTGAAAGAATATATATCCGAAGTACAAAGAATTAATGGGTTTTTGGTAAAGATTCCTTCTTTTGATCTATACGGTAAATTATTGTTTCCGGTGATTTCTCACAGGTGGCGGTGTGATTTGTCAAATTTCAGTATTTCTGTCGTGAATTTTACATAAAAGATTAGTAACACTAATTAAAACGAAATCGTTGATTTTTGATTATTAAGTTAGTTGCGATATATGTTTTTTCTGTTTAAGTTCTCGACAATTTCGCAGAATATAATATTGAATGAAGAAACATCTAAGTTATCATAGGAATTTATCTTCATTATACGGTAAAATTTTCTATCATTCATTTTGCTGATAAGAAGACATACTTCTGATTGTTTAGCCTGGTTATTAATAGCAGCTTATCTTGCTTTAACCGATTGAAATATTTTCGTTTAATGCAATTGAGGATTAGAAAACCTTGACCTATAAGGCTTATGAATTGGGCTGATCCACAAAAATGTCTTCGAAATTTTCGTCATTTTAGCAAATAATTGCAAGAGAAGCACACTGTAACGATATAGATTTAATTATATAAATCAATAAGCCATAACATCTTTGAAATAGTTACACGTCTGATTGATTTGGTGGTGGAAAATTCATTATCCAATTTTTGATACGTATTCACATGAATTTTTGAGTTTTTTGTAGTAAGAAAGAAGTATAAAGTTACAATTCTCAAACTGTGGTAGAAAAATATATGTATTGTTCCATATCAGTATTTTGTATATATTCTAGAAAAAAAAACCATGAGACTTTAATAATAAAATTTATCGTTACAAGAAGTCGCTTACATTGAATTCAAAATTGGAAACGTACTTTGATCAAAATTACATCGATTATATATAATTACAACGAAATCAGTCACGCAAAATGAAGACTTTGGACAATACACCGTGCAAAAACACGGAGGATGTGAAATAGGTGTGACTCATAACATCTGAGGCGGCTTTGACGATTGATGATCGGGAGGATATTCTTATTAAAGTTAATGCAAATGTGATTCCTATTATCGTCAACATGATTCAACCGACCACCCATGATGTCATTATTCGATGTTCAACTGTTGTTTAACTTGTTTTAGTCTAACCGATGAATGAAAAGGGAATTCTATGTCGAGTCTGAATTTCGTCTTATAGGTTACCAGAACTGTTTTGCCGAATCAGATTAACGACCACAGAATATTAAACGAGATATTTTTCACAGAAAGGAAGTGTTAATCAATGCTGTCATGTATTTCCAGATATTTTAACATTTGAAAGGTGAATAGATATTTGGAGTTGATGCTTAGTAAAATCTCGTGTTCTTTGAAAAATTACTGACTCTTTTGCACAGTAATCATAGATACGAAGAATATTTCGGTGAAACATTCCACTTCGAAAGATGAGAAAATTTGGCAATAATGATTTCTTTAAAAATAACAATTTCATAAAAAATTATTTTATTGACCTGTTTATGTAATTTTCAATTTAGTTTATCTTTATTATGATGTGAATAAAACCATATACTTACCTAATCAACTAAATGTAATTGCAATAGAACACTGAAATATAAATTTGGAAATTTCAATCTGGTTGTAACCATACTGTTTTTCATATTTCCATTATTTAAGCGCCATACATTACTATTAGATTAAATGAAAACCGGTGATTATTCGCTCAGTTAAATTAGTATAAAGGCATGAACTTTAAGTTCAATGTAATTAAAGTAAAGTTTCTATTGTTTATATTATTCCGTTGGTATTTCGTTTGGATTTATGAATTGTTTATCCAGTTTTTGAACCGAACGATCATTTCTGGTAGTCAGTCTTACAGTAATCTGTATTTTTTAATAATTATACAATATATATATATATATATATATATATATATATATATATATATATATATATATATATATATATATATATATATATATATATATATATATATATATATATATATATATATATATATATATATATATATATATATATATATATATATATATCAGGGGCGGCTAGTCAAAGGAGGCTAAGCCTCCTCAATAATATTCCGTGTATCACTAAAATATTATGTTGAATGAATAGTCAGCATTCAGCATATTCATATTAATCAAAATCATATTATTTTATGCACCTACCTTCCTTTCAACCTACATTATATAATATAATTTATTAATTACGATAGAAGGTATTTACATTTACTGCATTTCATTCATTTCAAGATTTGTGACAACGCTGCGGAGGCATGGAAAGGTATATTCTCAACTTTCATTATGCCTGCCACAGAAAAGCAAACAACGGTGCAACTACTCCGAATGAATACTTCATTGCAATAGAAAAGCAAAACACATGTAAATGGCAATACCGATCGAGACCCAGTCTTATACAATGAATTCGTTGGAAATCGTAGTGTGATCGTATTGTCTAATGGACGGCGTGTTTACTTATATAGCTCGCTTGGTTACTGAAGTTAATTTCAAAAATTTCGATGGTGACTTAGTGGAATATTTGTTATCCCATAACTTTAGTGCACTAAGTTATGAGGATAAAGTTTTGATAAAAACATTGCGACCTACCCCTGAATTAAACAATTTGGTGCATCGTAACAGAAAACAAAACCGCGGTTCTAATTCACGGAATTATGAGAGACATCCTTGCCTAACCGGATCACAGGTAAAAAATAAATTATTTTGTTGGCAGTGTTTACTTTTTACTAGTGAAAATGTCTCTGTTTGGGGCCGCTTAGGATTTGAGGATTTAATTCTATACCTAGTTGAAAGTGAGGATTTTTTCACCGATAAAGTAACTTTAAATACAGCACGCGGATTAATATCTTACAAGATAAGGAATTTATATATTTTTTAAACATCTTTAAATTAATTTTTGAACAAACAGAAATAGTTTTTCAAATCTTACAGCACAAGTTTTCAGATGTAATTTACTCACGAAATCGGCTCAAGTTTCTTTTGGAAAAAATTTCAGAATTTCGTGCAGAAGTTTATTTAAAAAAACTATTTTCTGTATTTCAAACTACTGATGATACGACTCAATTTAGCCCAAAACGAAAGAAATTCAGTTACGCAGATATGGAGCTTCACTATAAGCAAATATTTTATGAAATTTTGGATACTATTAGGGGTCAAATAGAAATAGGGTTCTCTGATTTGAAAGAACTGCATTCCTTCGACTTACTCAATAAAAATTTGTTAACCGGATTTTCGGCTAATTTTCCAGATAACCTTTTGGAAAATTTATGTCAAAAATACACTTTTTTTGATAAGGTGGCCATAAAAAGTGAACTGTGTGTTGTTTATAATGACAATGAAATTTTGGGGCAAAATGAAAATCATGTGGGGACTATTAAATACCTTTTTGATAATGATTTGAATCAAGATTTACCCCAAGTTTATAAACTCTTATATATTTATATATCTTATCATTTTGCTAACGTTAAAGATCGCAGAATCCAGCTAATCTTCAAAAATATATAATAACTTTTTATTTGCTCTCACCAGCTGTTAACAAATTCGTTAAGTAGGTAGGTACCTATTTTGTGAAAGAAAGAAAAATTTGATGAATAGATGAATTGATTAATTGGCTGAGAAGAGTTTTTGTGAATATTGTAAATAGGAGTTGTAGGTCTCAAGGTAGACACTCGAAAGTGAAAACAAATTAATAGCTTAGGGTGCTTGTTTTACTTTGATTTTCTTTAAATTATAAGGCGGTTGACCTTGAAATCCTAAAAATTTTCGCCTATGGTGTATTTTTTAACACCTCTTGTAGCCTCCTCAAACCAAAACCTCACGAGCCGCCACTGATTATATATATATATATATATATATATATATATATATATATATATATATATATATATATATATATATATATATATATACAATATATACAATAGATTTACCTAAGTCTATTAAAAAAGCCAACTTATTTGAAATGCCTTCTTGACATTAGTATTTTAAACTTTTGATCGAAATAAATTCAAGAAATTAAAATACATTAAAAAGAAATTTGAAAAATATAAGAATGATTCATCAGTTGAAGCTCTTTCAATTGAGAAATAAGTGAATTTTAGAAGTGAACGTTTTGTTCATGTGTGAGAGTTAGTTTCACTTTTTTCATACCTATATACAAAAATAATAATCACATAATCAGAAGTGCCAAGATTGTCACAAACAATGTCTACTACTAGAGAATTTGTTTTTGCTTGGGAATGAATAAATACATATCTTAATTAAAATACAGAATAATATGAAGACTTTTATCAACAAATCGAATTTTTGAAAATAAAATGCTTTCCTGAGAAAAAAAATTTATTATCACAATTTTGGAGGTGCATGTGACCTAGTTTTCACAAAATGTAAAAGAATCAAAATTCATCTACATATCCGGTACTTCTTAATTGTTCCATATCCTATTCTACATATTTCAGTGTAAAAATAACGTAAATCATTAGAACGATGTATTTAAGAGGTCGATTCATCGTTTTTTTCAGAATGTACATAATAACTCATACTTAAAACGTCTCCTCCAGATATTTATCCGTATACATCAAATATAGGCAGAAAAATACGCCTTCGAACCTTCTTGTTCTTTTGGATCTATGAATACAATGTTTTTCAATCATGTTTAATTTTATATCCAATTATTCCTATCGCGTTTTTCTCTATGCCATTACAAAAATGTCGATTGCATCATACTGTTAAAACTACAAGAGGTTTCCACTTCTATTTTCATTTTCAGATATCGTCAGTCCAGATTCAACGCAAGAAGAATAAGAAAGCGTATAATCTTCAAACAGGGAGATTGCAACGTGGTTCAAGGCAACGTTGCCAAACGGAGGAGAAAATATCTACAGGATATATTCACAACTTTGGTGGATGCGCAATGGCGATGGACGCTGCTGGTTTTCGCGCTGAATTTTCTGCTGTCTTGGTTGATTTTCGCGTTGGTCTGGTGGCTGATCGCTTACACTCACGGAGATCTCAACGAAGAGCATTTAGTAAGTATCGTAGTTCATTTGCTACAAAGTGGTTAAATAACCTACGTTTTTTTGAGCGAAATATGTTTATAGTTTCTAGTCATATTTTCCTTGAAAATAATAAACTATTTCACTGTGTCAAAAGTGCGGTGCTGGAGATATTTTGTTGTTGTTTGATATATAAAAATATATATTCGCGCAGATTTCACATAATGTTCTGGGATCGCTTGAAAGATAGATATTTTATATATTTTGCGATTTTCATTTTTATTTCTGTTCATTATCGTTGGTTAGCATAATAAACGACCAAGGATCAAGAAACAAAAATCACAAACAATTATACGGTTTGAGAAAAAGCGAAAAAAATTAGTGCTGGATTGTGTTATGAAGGAGATATGTTTTAACTTCAATTCTTCATGTTTTCATTACTTCAGCTCATTTCAATTCAAAAGAACATACCTTCGAAGTATGGAGGGTAGAGGTAAGGAGGCACGGTTTGTAGAATAATACGGTTACCTCACTTTGCCGGCAACATCGCGGGTAATACGTCACAGGCTACGTCACCAGTATGCTAGAGGCTGACCGTTACGCGTTATATTACGAGTTTCCGTAGTTTTCTTTTGTTGTACCGACTGTTGATTATTGTGGTTTAAATTGAAGTTTTCGTGTTGTTTTTATTTATAATTTTTATTAGTGTATCTATAGACTATTTTGAATTTAATTCAACTAAGTACTATATTTCTTTCATCGCGGAGAGTCAGGTAAAAAAAATTACTCTATAATTTGAAATGCTTTTTTGATATTCTATTGTAGAAATGACTGGAACAATTTGTAGTGTGGCTACTTGTAAAAGTAACAGTAAAAGGGCGAAAAAGGAAGGGGAATTAATAAGATTTTTTACTTTCCCCAAAAAAAAAGTTTTTAAAACAATGACTTCGTCTTTGTCGAAGAAATGGCCCCTTTGATCCAAAAAATAAACTTGCAGTAAACATTTTGCGCTGTATCAATATGAAGACATGATTGAAGCTCAGATAACAAATAAATTGCCAAAAAGACTCAAAGGAACAGGTAAGTTGTCAATGAAATCTTGCCCGAAAAAAATGATTTATATTTTAGCTATTCCATCACTTAATCTTCCAATGGCTCCTGAACAGAATATTAGTGAAAGAAGTAAGAGAATGAAGTTGAAAGAGGAAAAACGAACCTTCATTCTTATGCAATGCCATTATGGGTACAAAGCCTTTCGTTTGGTGGCTTAACTGAGCCCTCATCTTCTTGGCAAAGTGATGTTGAACGTTTGGATGAGTGGTTCGTTAAAGTAAATAAAGATCAATTCAAAATTAAAACAAAAATTGTAAAACGTACAACTAATTTTATATGTAAAAAGAACCACTTATTGCCAAAAAATTAATTTATTCATTAGTTCGACAGAGAGTATTTATCAGGATAAAATACCTTAATTCAAAGAAATCTGAAGAACTTTCATTGAATAAAAGAAAACGTGACACCGATGAAGCTAGAAGATTTTATAAAAAAATGAGAAAAACTGTAACATAATCTATTATTCTATTATCATTGTTCTATATAAATAATATACATATACAATTCAATTATTACGTAGATGTGTTAATAAATTTTAAACCATTTTTTCTTTGTTGTGTTTGTATTTTGATATAAATATATTTTGTCGTAATACTTCGTCTTATTCAAGACCCAAAATAACTATAATATAGGTACAAATAAACATTCATCGTGTTATTCATATAATACCGCCTTCGTTTAAGTTTTAATATTTTAATGGAAAATATACTTTTAGTTATCATTCATTGTCCTTTGTCTCTATTTTAATAAACTTGCCCTGTAATTATTAAAAACATTATTTTCATTACACTTGAGATGCTGGGAATTTGCCAACAGCATACCTGTGACGTCACGACTGGCCGTGTCATGATTGGTTAAAAGTTACGAGGCAACCGTATTATTCTACAAACCGTGGTAAGGAGGACCATCTCTGTGTATGAAAAAGTGTCCGTCAAAAATCGTCAAATTGGTGGCGCCACAATAGCAAGTGGGTACATTTCAAATGACGCGCTGTTGTCATATTGAAGTCGTTTTTACTTTTATTTACCTCATTAACAAATTCTTGTAGAAGACTAATAAATTATAAGAAGTGTTTAAATTGCGCTTCAGTTTCAGTTTTAAGAGTGCCATATTTGTTTTTAATACATGTAGGCAACGCATGACTCACGACTTCATCGTGACACAATTTTGCTAACGCAATGTGTTGAAACACTAGGTTGTGTTAGTGTCATTGTTTCAACACAATATTTCACTGTGTTACCCAGGCCTATTCCCGACACTTAAAAACCAACAGATTCATCGTACTCTGTAGATTTAGGTTCAATGTTATGCGCATCTTTTATGGCGATTTGAACATCACGATGAGTCGATTACAGTTTTACACATTTTAAACAGAAGAGCGGCATTTTTGGACTAGTAGGTATCTTGAAAAAATTTTGGAAGACGAACTGAGTTCTATGGAAAGAAAATACAGTGACTCAAAAATAAACTAATTCAATAAACTAATAAATAAGATAATAAAAGCACCCATTCAAAAATAAACTACATAACCTAGCTTTCAAACTTCAAAATCCCAATTACAAAAGTTGGCAATAGCGCGGCATGGAATCCCTTCCTATTTCATGCTCTCTTGCTATTCTGGCGCCACTCTGGAGGGTTTTGGAACTGCAATTTGCAGTTTACAACTGGACACTTTTGCGACTGTTTTCCAATATGAGATGGTCCTCCATACCCTCTACCCTCCATACTTCGAAGTAGAATGTCGAATGGATGTTTGGCATCAAGATTCCTTCTTTTCGATCTATACGATGAATTATTGTTTTCGGTAATTTCTCACAGGTGGCAGTGGGATTTGTACAGATTTCAGTATTTCTGTCACAAATTTTACATAATAGATAGGACGAATGAGTTGAATATAAGTTAGTAACACTACTTAAAACGCTGATTCTTGATTATTGAGTTGGTCGTATCTGTGATATCACAAACTATTGTAATAGCATTGTGTTGTGTTTGTCCGATAGTTTAACACGTGTAAGTTTTTTTCTTTTCAGTTATCTACAATTTCGCAAAATTTAATATTGAAACATCTAAGTTATCATAAGTATTTAGCTCCATTACACGGTAAAATTTTCTATTATTTATTTTGCTGATAAGGGGACATATTTCTGATTACTTAACCTGGTTATAAATAGCAGCTTATCTTGCTTTAACCGATTAAAATAATTCCGCTTATATGCAATTGAGAATTAGACAACCTTGACCTTATTGAGTTTATGAATCGAACTGATCCACAAATATTACATTGAATATCTTCGAAATACTTGTCATTTTGGCTAATAATTGCAGGGGAACACAATTCAACAATATAGATATAATTACAGAAATCAATAGGCTATAAAATCTCGGAATGTGTTGCATGTGTCATTGGTTTGTTTGGCGAAAATTTTAGTTAATTTGAGTCCTATTTATATATATTATTGAATTGAATACCCTTGAAACATGTGTTTACTTCTAATTCAAAATGGGAAATATTAGACGTTGACTGAAAAAAACTACTACAATCTCCATCAACTTTCAGTTTTTTTCAGTATATTGAACTGAAAGCTGCTTATATTATAAGGGTGTCAACGCCGCATCTCTCAAAGTAACATAGGTGCCATGGTGCCAAATCCCTTATTGTTCTCTATTCGTATTAATAGCAGAAATACTGCGGGTTGTATAGATAGCAGCGGCATCTTTGAACGATCGAATGAAACATTATTCACCTCAAGGATCGCAAAATAATGTTCAAATTCGAAATGATCATTTTATAACTATAAAAATATATTTCTTATTGTATTAGATCTAATGAATTATTTTTCATTCAAACGAGGAAACGCCCACAAAGTTTTTTCGTGTGTGGCGGGGAAATCTGATAAGTTTGTTTTTTCAGAACGGGACCCAACCGTTTACCCCTTGCATTCAAAACATTCAAGGCTTCACTTCCTGCTTCCTGTTCAGCGTCGAAACGCAACACACCATAGGTTACGGTGGTCGAACAACCACGGAAGAATGTCCGGAAGCCATATTCGTTATGTGTTTACAAAGTATTGCAGGCGTGATGATTCAAGCCTTCATGGTCGGTATAGTCTTTGCCAAGCTGTCCAGGCCCAAGAAGAGAACGCAAACGTTGCTTTTTTCCAGGTAGGAGGTTACGAAAAACCTGTCATATTTCTCATCGAACTCGGCTTTCATTCACTCATTCGTCACTTGAATGCATCGAGTTTTCTTCTAAATAGACCATTATAGTCTATGACCACAACACCCAGTACAGAGAGCATAGATATATACTATATATATTAAGATTTCTATGACAGAAAATCACGACCATAGAAATCTTGATATATATAAGTGAGTATCTATGGTCACGGAAACGAGAACGAGAGTCTAGTCAGTGGAAGTGTAAATTATGTAATGAAACTTCAAATAGATCTCGTCTAGTCATTTACAGTCAATAGAAAGTTCTAGTCTTAATAGTATTCTCGGAACATAATGTTGACTTTAAAGGACATTCGGCTTTTAATCCATAGATGGAGTCGTGAAATTATAGTTTCATTACGTCATTCTAATCTAATCTGTAACATCTTCGAGGCACATTTGATTAATTCATTTAAGTATCACGTTCAACGCAGAAACAAACCTAGGTGTTTTATTCTAGTTTTTTTTCCAGTAGGTAGGGATGCCACCTCAAAATATTACGAAGTCGGGAGATATAGTTATCCGCATTCGCATATACAAATTCGTGAATGTGTGTATTTGTTTAAGTAAACATTTTATAATTTTAAGTAAATAATTAGTTCACATTTTAACTTTAAGTAATTTTTAAAATCACTGCAGGTTTGCATTGTGAACAAACGTCATTTATTCGTATTCCTTAGATGAATGTGCGCATGCGTCGATTCAAAAAAACAAATAAACCCAATGCACTCTGAATAATTTAAGATACCTAACATAACTATAGAATTCTTGATTGGGAATACAAAATAATTTTCAATACAAAAATGAAATTTTTTTTTACAAAATTCTGGAGTTTAAAATTAAAATCGGTAGTCGGAAGAAATAGTACAATTTCGGAGGTGGCAACCCTACCAGTAGGACATAGTTTGAGCAAAATTCGCTATTAATCACTGGAAGGTATAATTAAAAATGCTCCAAGAGACTGATTATTTTCCGGAAACTAAACATTAAAATTGCTAAGAATATTCTATCTGTGAATCTATTCGAGACACATTATAGAATACTTACCTACCGTTTTTATCGATCGTTCTCTTCAACTCAATCTTCCTTCATCAGGGTTGCTGTGGTGAGTCACAGGGACGGAGTGCCCTGTCTGATGTTCAGGGTAGGAGATATGAGGAAAAGCCACATCATAGAAGCTCACGTCAGAGCGCAACTGATCAAACATAAAATCACGAAAGAAGGAGAAAGCATACCGTTCTACCAGACCGAACTGAAGGTAATTTTCATTCAATCCATTCTTCCAGGAAGAAAAATTTTCTTAATGAATGAAACCTGCGAGAATTTCTTCAACGTTTCGATTGTAAACGTAATGTTTTTTGCCTCAGGTCGGTTGCGATGGAGAACAGGACAAAATTCTATTCATTTGGCCGACCACGATAGTGCACAAGATCGAGAAAGGGTCGCCATTGTACAATATGTCCGCTACCGATCTACTCAGAGAACGATTCGAAATAATTGTTGTTTTAGGTAAGTTAACGTCAACTCATCTGATTTGCTCTTACTGAAATGTGGCAACTAAATGAATAACAATAAAATTGGACCCAGTAATGCGTCTTGAGGGACACCACGTCACCGAGGTTGATGTGCTTATTTATTATTTTGCAGAGGGTGTTATTGAATCTACAGGCATGACCACACAAGCGCGTTCGAGCTACCTTCCCTCTGAAATTCTCTGGGGGCACCGTTTCCAATCTCTGGTTACTTTTAAGAAGGAGTCTGGCGAATATGAAGTGGACTACGCCATCTTTCACAAGACTATGGAGGTAGATACACCGCTTTGCAGTGCCTATCAATTGGCGGAGCACAGGGCGATGTTCTCCATTGGAGGCGGTGAGTAATTTGATATATAAAAAATATACTGTATTATAAAATGTACCGTTATATTTTCAGTAGATCTCGTACATAATAATTTACACCTCAATTTATATTATTTGTAATCAAACTCTGAAGCTCCATTTTTTGGACTTACATAATTGCTAGAAACGATGACATTACTACGGAGCTTTTGATGGAGTTTCGCTTCAAGTATGAATGCTGTACACATTTTACAGAAAATTTATTGTTCCTGAATTCAAAACTGTAAGTGTAAGCTCAGCTAGATAGCGTTTTGCGGTGCGTGTGGCGTTTATAAAGTGGCCTCGGCACTGTTGCATTTCAATAAAATCGTACCTAATCCAGTAGAAAATATTATTCAGTATTTCAACACTATTTGAAAAACATACGAAATTCAGTACGGGAAAAACATGTTACTGGAATTAAAAGAAAAACAATATCAATATTTAAGCGACGAATTTCTGCATTTTCAGTCTAAGCGGTGAATTGTTGTTTCCCAATATCTTTGGTGGGATGGCGCTCTGGATTGTTATCCAGCCAGTGTTACTGACCACGATTTGTATTGGGGAACAATTAGAAATTTTTTGATTCACTCCGAGTCAAATAAGCTGCACTGATGAGATCTAATAAGA
This sequence comes from Cynegetis impunctata, assembly GCA_030704885.1. NCBI lineage: Eukaryota > Metazoa > Arthropoda > Insecta > Coleoptera > Coccinellidae > Cynegetis > Cynegetis impunctata. The sequence goes on from JARQZK010001445.1 coordinate 1,826,318, forward strand.
TCGAAACAGCTGTATGCAGATTTTGAGTCGGGGTGACTTGACAGTTTCTATCATTCACCGTTCGATTGTGAATGCAGATTTTGCGTTGCTGAATACGTATAACCAGCTTACTTGGAAAGTTGTTTGATAATTTTTTAAATTATTAAAGAATTTTCCTTGTTCACTTTATGTAATGTACAATATCACTAGAATTTTCATAAAATGAGTGGCGCCTAGCAACCGTGTCTTCGGCGTTTCAATAATATTTAGCGTCATTGGTGCGATTCATCAATGAAACACTTTTGTGATCTGTAAAGCGTTAAATATAGGACTAATAGGCCACTACTTATATTTTATATTCATATCTGTGCCACTACATTTTGCAGTGCTTTTGGGTTTACTACTATCTTTTGGAGAATTACCGAATCTGTTACAATATTAATAGGCTCTTGCACCGTATATTATTAAACTAAGTTTAATGGTAAACCGAGTTTAATTTGACATTTTCGCTTGCACCAAAATATAAACGGCGTTTAAGACTCCCTAAACCACGCATAAATTAAACGCCCAATTTTCGGCGTTTAAGTACATTTTGAGGTTATTTGTTGAAGAAACAGTATATTTTTTCCTTGAAAATTTAATTTATGCCGGCGGAAACTCGAATTTTTGTTTAAAATGTTTTATGAAGAGTTTGATATCTATAACGACAACTAGAATTCCTGGAATAGTGGACACATATTTATTTCAAAAATGTTTGCTTGGCAATCGTCAAGCTATACAAAAAATATGGTATCCTATTATATTGTATTATTGTTATAGATATTTTTGTTCAATCAACAATAATCATCTTATAGGTATTTTGCTAGTTATTTTCTCTAGGTGGTAAAAAATATGGCTACCAGAACTGAAGGCGTGGATTTATGACTCATAAATGCAAATTTACTCTCCATAATTAAAAATACACACACAAAAATTTATTTATATGATATCACAGGTAGAGTGCCCATTAAACCTATCTAACTTTGTAGGAATGACAGCTTGTCCCCCAACTACTTTCAGCTACTTTTTAGCATTAAAATTATATGCCCATGGAGAACATTTGCACAGATTGCCCATTTTTTGGAGTTCATACATCCACAGTTTACCGCTCTATCTAGAAAGTATCAGTCTGTCCCCTTTTCCTTTTATTATTATCTTCCATTTTCTGCATATTTAATACAAATCACAAAAAAACAACTTCTTTACTATTAAAACTAGGTTAGAAAAGTAGAAAAATAAATTCTGTTTCTTCTTTTTACTTCATGTACATCACTGTTTCATCCAAAATACTACAAAAACGCAGTTTAGCAATGGTTCGGTTATAATTCCTTGGTGCAACGACCAGAAAAACAAACGTAGTTTAAAAATTAAACCAAGTTTAGTTAAACGACGTTTTATGATAAAACGGTGCAAGAGCCTATATATATTCTTCAATGTATAATTTTTATTTTTAGATCATCTGAAAGCTTCCCAGTTTCCGTCGGTACGAACCCATTCCACCGATACTCTGAGCAGTATGGATTCGATATCTATAGACCATGACGAGCACATAATAATGAAGATACCAGATTGTCCTATCCCAGTGACTGTGACCGGACCTGATGAAATGATACCTTTGAAATCGGATCATGATATGAATCACTTACAGACCTGAAGGAAACCGTCGAAAAGTTTGGAATAAGGTTCTCGAATATTTCTTCGACAAGGTGCCCTGTTTAGGATGTACTTAGATGGCGTTGATCTTAATTAAGATTGATGTGTCTATACAGTAAATAAAACCTGATTTTACCCCTTTTGATAATTGTCATTTTCTTATTTCACCTGATTTCCCAGCAAATATAAACTTCGTGAAATACAGGTCAACAGGTCCCATTTCATAGCACTGGTGATGGAAAACAGGAATGAAACTTACTTCACCTATTGTTTTTGATGAAAGATAGGTTCATATTTATAATAGAATACGAAGACATGGTTTGGATAGTATTGAGAATGTTAACTTTAACCTGTTATTGCTTATCTTTTATATAAAAAGGGTGTTATATATATGAGATCGCTAAACTCGAACGCCGTTTAACCCATAATCGCCAAACGTGGCACATCTAAGCGTGTTTACATGGCGTAAGTTTTTATGTTGAAGAATTATAAAAATCAACTGTGTAGATACTATAAAAATTAATTTTCTTGAGGAAAAGGCCTGGTGGCTGATCAAATTAAAAAAAAATTGAGCCGCAGCAAAGCTTGGACGGGCAGCTAGTTATCGTGAGTAATTGCACAAGTGCATCAAAATTACCGATAATTTTGCATGACAGCGTGTTGTCAAAAAACTGCATGAGTTCATTTTCATTTTTGGAGAAAGAGCCCGACACCGAAGGTGGAGGGCTCTTTCTCCAAAATATGAAAATGACCGAATGCAGTTTTTTATAGACAACACGCTGGAATGCGAAATTATCCGTTTATTTTGATGCACGAGTGTAATTTTGGGGAATATTTCCCGAATAAACTTTCAACTTGTCAAACTGACGTTAGTTATTCATAAATTCTCAGCTTGTCCTCAAAAAAACGTAATATGAACTATGCTACTATGCAATTATCGGTCTACAATGCAATTATCGCAGGGCTCTTTCGCTTGCTACAATGCAATTATCGCTGTAATTTTCGATAATTGCATTCTATTTACAAGGGATTTTTGACAGGAGGGAAATATTCGCTGTAATTTTCGATAATTGCATTCCATTTACAAGGAATTTTTGACAGGAATGAAATATTCTATGAAAGCGGAGAATTTAGATGCCAAATTTCTGAATTAAATGTTTCTAATTTGATATTTGAGTACGAATCTATCCTGAACCATGCAACATATTTCTATTCGTCACATCAAAATCAACACTATTTGCAATAAAATAATCATTATTCTTCAATATTCCGTGATGAAAACTGCATCTGTACATAACTTTTCACAACATCTGAATATTTAAACTCTCAATCATTCCTAATAACTAATGAATACAAATTGTTAATTAGAAAATTTTAGTAGCCATACATTTCGTCTCTAAAACAATATATAATTGTGACAACTAGAACAAACTAATCTACAAAACTTACAACTATTATGTCCATTATTTAGTGTAAATAACATACAAATTTAAAAATTTTTAATTGATTTAAAATCTATTCAACATTAGTCATTAAAACAAATTTCAAACAATTAGAAAAATAACACTATCTGGTTAAATTATATACATTTCAAACTACCACTAAATTGTTTTTATTAAGACAAAATTCAATACTACCTATTTGAAAGCTTTTTTCTGAAATTATAAACATTTCATTATATCCATTACATATCTATCCAAAAAGGGATAAAGCAGAGATATCTTGAAAGTACTCTTACCAATAAATCATTGTGAAACTTTAGTTATTTCAAAATTTACATAATATCAATGATAAATAAAATTATCTGAATTATAAGATTTGCATAATTTTTCATTTACAAAGTTACATTTATGTAGTTTATTATAAATATGTTTTTGATTACTAGCAGCAATTGAATTCTTTCACAAAGTATTATGTTATTCCGCAATCAGTGATTTTTTTCATTCACATGGAAAGAATATTTTGTCATCTTCAATTTCTTCACTTAAAAGAATCCCACATTTCTCAGTTAATGTTCGGTTTTCTCAATATCATTCAAATTTCTAAAATATTTGAATAATAGAAAACCCACTTTTAGTAGGTACAATTTGAAAAGTAGCAGAACTTTCTCTAATTTTTAGGCCAAAAAACGTGCTTCGAACACATCAAAAAACAAGAAACCTCGAAATAACATGGTCACACGATTTCAAAACAATAAGGTTGTTGTTTATAGTATATTTTTGAAATTACACTGATTATACACAGATCCACTCATATAACTGACTTCATTCCCTTAATGTCAAGTCAAAGTTAGCTATCAATACAAATCGACAGGTAACTTCATGTCTGTAATTTAATTCACACCTCAACATCTATGACGTTAGTTATATTATGTTTTCAGTCTTTAAAATACACTGAACTAGCAGAATCATGTATAAAATAAACAAATTTGAACTGAAAAACATTGTAAACATACCAAAAACTAAAATAATACAATATGTTAGGATAAATGGTTGTTTTTGAAAACATATATGAGTTTTGGTATTTTTACTGACTTGCAGGAAGCAGTGCGTTTTCCCACTTACCACCTAACTTGTTTTTTGAGCACCTCCTTTCAGTTTAAGCAGGCAGTTGTAGTTTTTTGCCTTTCAATACTGAAAAAAAGAGTAATATTTATTTACCAAAATAGTTTTTCGAACAAACTGAAATATATAAAGTTAATTATAATGTTCAAGTTTTTTACTCATACAATGCATTGTTAACAAGAATAAAATGAATACATTTTATTGAACTTTTTTGTTGTAGCTTTTTTATAATTTTTCAATTCTAAATTATAAAAAAAATTTGCTGATCTTAATACAAATATAAATCCAACAAAATACCTATTTCATTTAGATGAAGACGTGAACTCTTGTCGAACTTGTAATTTTAAGGAACTCGATTCACCATGTGAAGTCGAGGAAAGGGAACTTCGGAATTTTTATGAAAATCTGGAAGTGAAAGGAGCAGGAAAATGGAGTATTCTGGAATAATGAAGGAAGGAACCAGAATTGAAATTTCGAAATTGCGTGAAACTAAATATAATTCATTTTACATGATAGAAATAATCTGGTTCCTAGGTTGATTTTAATAATTTTTTTCTAAATTTATAGAGGTAATAAAACTAAATTGGAGTAATTAAGATGTAAATGGAAATAGGCATAAAATAGTGAGCGACAATTGATAAAAAATGATAGCAGTGTTTCAACAAATATGTTGTAAGTAATATGGTATTAAATAAATATAAGTACTTAGATTTGGTAAGAAATACAAATTAACACTTCAAGATTTAAATAATATTTGTGAATTGCTTGGAATAAGGTTTACCTCTGTTGCTAAATTTACAAAGCACATTGCGTGAAATACTTATTAAAATGTATACATGAATTTACTAAACAATTACAATGAAATTCTGAGGTATGCTTCAAAACTATAGGCAAAAATGAATTTTCTGTCCATAAACTACCAATTAGTTAATTCAAATATGGATACTTAACTACTCCATTATTTGTGCAAATATTTTCTCACCTCAGGTTTCTATGAAATAATCAAAACAAACTCACCTTTGGTAATATAGAGATAAAAGAAATCGCAGTAAAGTACAGTTTGTACAAAACCAGCCACAATAGCAATGAGATCATGATAATTCTCAGTAACATAGCGATAAATCCAATTCAAAATGTAGAGGCCCCTATAAGAACCAAGGGCAAATAAATAGTGAGAAGTAATGCTTTCTGCTTCACCAGTTTTAGAAACCATGAAAAGCTGCGGCAGAATGGCAACTGATTCCAGATAAATACTGAATGTCCATGAAATCTGAAAACATTAACATTAAACATCTACTTTTCTATACATTGTACTGCTTTTACCTCAAATGGAGAATACTCATTGTTGATAACAAGGGCAAGAATAAATGCTGGAAGAATTAAAAATTCTACTCTGAAGGTATCATGATTATGATCATATGTAGCCTTGAACTTAACGTAAATAAGGTAAACTGTAGCAAATGAAGCAATCAAAAAGACAACTTTCATAATCGTATTATAAAGCGAAACATAAGTTGTCACCAGGTCCAAATATCTTGTTGTATATACTATGGCAAAAAGTACTTGACTTTTTCCTGATATACCTGCAATAAAAATAGGAGTTATTGGCAAACTTAAAACATACAAAGGTGAAGGTACTTTATGGTTATGTCCAAAAGCTTGTATTAAAAGCAAACAATAAATTGAAAATAGGGCCATTTATATTAATAGCAATACTGACATATCCATTCGAAAAACCTAAATAATCAGTTTATAGTCTCTAAAACCTGAAAGGACAGAATTTTATTCAAATAGTAAATAAAACCGGGATTTGGTACGGTATATCAATTTTCACTAACCTGCACAAGATCTGGTCTTCCATATTTTCAACAAAAGAATTATTATAGCTAAAAGATGGGATAAATCACCCAAAAGCCTAAATATATTCATTTTTTAGTTTTTTCCAATCAGAAATACCACGTCTACGGCACCCAAAAATTATGTGACGTGGCTAATTCTAAAAAGCAATACAGATGGCGCGCACTAAAAGCTAAAATATTTAGAAATGAAGATTTCACTAAACTCAAATTTCTTTCGAACTCTTGAAATTTGAAATGCGAAGTAAATCATCATAAAATAAACAAGCAAATAAGATATTGATCATAAAGTATATTATTTAAAAGAGTTTCATAATAATATTAGGTTTTATTGTTGCTGGTTAAAAAGTCATCTTCTTAATTAACTTAGTTATTACTCTTTCTTCTTGATCTCAAAAAACTGAATTTCACACATCCAGGTAATGATATTAACATTTTTCACATAATGAATATAAAGTTTTGAAATTATAGAATTTGAAATAATATAAGATTGAAGAACGGGAACAGTCCTAAAAATGTCTATGTGACAGATAGAAGAAGAATTGTGAATTAACCTATTTTCGATTTTCCCAATTTCTCTTAAAAATTGTTTTCATTTCAATATAGACACCCTGTTACTATATAACGGAGTAGTTTATAATCTGTAGTAGCATATACTACTAAATAGTTTTCTCATCAAATACATATTATATGGTTTTTAAAGATGTCTAATTCAGATAATAAAAATCTTAAACCCTCCAAACAACTTCGGTTAAAAGCTCAAGAATTTTTGTCTTGTCGTAAAAAGAATGGAATTCTTACTGGAATTATACAACATCTTGATTCTGGAAGTGATGTACCGTCCTGTTTATTATCATTAGAATTGATATTTACAACGCTTCTGAAAGAAAGATATATGTTTATTGAGATCATTCCTCTGAAACCAGTGAAAAAAACGGAAGAAAATGAATATAAGATGTGGTTGATTACTGTATATGAAGAATGTTTCCAAAAAGTTTTGGATTGCTTAGAGAGTAACTCGAATAAAATTCAGATACAAGGTACGTTAAGTGGGTGCTGTAATCAAATTGTGGGATGGTTTCTTTTAACTTAATTTTATTGTCCGTAGGCTTAACTACAGCTATTGCTTTGCTTGCAAATGAAGGAAAATACCCTTTGGAAAATCGTAGTTCAAATGAACAATGCTATGTTCCTCTGAATAAACTGAAATCGGTACTATTGAAACTACTTTCCAGTGAAAACAATAATGTTTATTTGATCAATAAATATACAGAATATTTGTTATATAATGATATTCTCTTCAATACATGGAAATTGTTACCTTCTCTTACTCCAAAAATGTCCAGTCCTAATGAAACTTACATTGGAAATTATTTAAATATGCTGGAAAAAATGCAGATTCATCAGAATACAGAGGTGAAACTTCTATGTGGAAATGAAGGTAAATAACTGGAAATTTAAATTTTTCTTCTATGTCATTAGATGTGGATGCCCAAGAAATATTTTATAATTAATTTCACGCCTGGTTTCTCTATTATCAATAATTATTTCTGCATTTTAATAACTCATTCTTTTATTCTACAGATTCAACCTTTATTTTTGATGAAAATGTTACAAAGAAGGTCTTGAACAAGATATGGAATTGTGTTATGCAGTGGGAACATACGAAAGCAACTCACAAACAAGTTTTGATTGTACTCCTGGAGCGAATATTACCTCATTTGGAAAAGCCTCTCTTCCTCACTGACTTTTTAATGGATTCTCTAGATGTAGGAGGTCCAGTAAGCTTGCTAGCTTTACAAGGGATTTTTACAATGATACAAGTGCATAATTTGGACTACCCTGACGTATTTAAGAAGCTGTATTCTATGTTTGAACCAGAAATATTTCACACCAAGTATAAGGCAAGATTGTTTTACCTTTCTGATCTTTTCTTGAGTTCTACTCATTTGCCAGAAAATTTAGTTGCTGCTTTTGTGAAAAGATTGGCTAGACTGGCACTAATTGCCCCACCGGAGGATATTATAATCATCTGTATGTTCATTGGAAATCTCATACTGAGGTAACAATTTTATATTTATCAAGTGTTTTAGTATGTAAATGACAACAATAATACACTTTTTATAGGTTACTCTCTGTCGCATCTTTCTGATAGCTCTTACAGAATAAATTATTTTTAAACAAACTACATTGATTGTATATGAGAAATTTAAAAAAGATTACCCTACTTTAGACCTTTTTATCACATGTTTTCAATTGAAAATTTTAACTTGTACTTTCATATTTGCTAATTCGTATATAATATATGACTTCTATATTAAACCTAATTATGTTTCAATTTTAAATTCGATCAATAGTTATTATAACTACATATTTTTAATGTGACAAGTCAGATTATTATGAAGTTGATGATTCAATAAAATATAATATTTCTATCTTCAAAATTTTTTAAGTGAGTATACTTAGAATTCACATGAGAAACAAAAATATGTATGCGAGTTCTGAGATCACTCTCATTTAATTTCTCAATTTATTTGAGTATCTACTCAGAAGAAAAAAAAGGTGCTTTTATTTTGTTTCCCCATTGAAATGGATTTTACATCAACTAAAATCAATTAAAATTCACACACATCCGTTTTTGTATGACTGGTTTTACTACTTTATTTCAATAAATTCGATGGACGATGAATCAACTCTGTGGTAGTTCATATATATATATTAAAAATTAAATAGTAAGAAAAACAACTTGTCTAAAAACCACAAAATGAAAATAACTTTTTATTCGACTAGTTTCGCCTGTTACAACATTATCAAGACTGAATACATAATTGCAAAGACATCGCTTGAAAATATAAGTATTTCGGTTCGGTACCTGGGGGTGGTAAAATGTAATCGATGGGTCCAAGTTATCAGAGATTTAACAGTGGGGAGTGGTTTAAGTCTAACTGGTCATTTAGAAGAATGTAATTATGGGATTTTTGGATCTTGTTTATTTCCATGGCTTCCAGGAAGTTCATTATCATACCTTTATCACAGTAATGAAGAATTTTTGGTTAAACAAGATCCAAAAATCCCATAATTACATTCAGTATCAGTATCAGTAATTTATTCATGCCAAATACAATATATGCTCACATACGTCAAATGATCAGATAAAACAATTGCAACAGTAAACATTAATACAATCAAATTAAAACTTTTTAAAATTTAAAAACTGATGTACAGAGTAAAATGCATTCTCCAATAAAATCTTCTTAATCCTATACTTAAACTTGGTGTAACATAATTCTCTTATCACACCTGGCAATACATTAAAAAACTTTATGGCCCAATAACCCAGCCCATCCTGGCACTTTCTCAATCGCCAATAGGCAGGTAATAAGTTTTGGCTTGATCTTGTGTCATAACAATGAATATCGCCATGAGTTTGATATAGTACCACATTCTGCTTAATGAACAGAAGGCACTCCAAAATGAACATGCAAGGGACTGTCAGTATACCCAACTCAACAAAAGCCACCCTACAATCCTCTCCATATGCTAAGCCACCAATTAACTGAACAGCCCTCCTTTGCAGACCAAACAATCTACTAACCTAAGCCGAGTGGCCTTTAACTAAAATTGCATATGCTAGATGGGAATGGAATAGTGCAAAGTAAGCTGACTTAACGGAAGAGACCGACACACAGGACATCAAATTTCGCAAAACATACATATTCTTACTGAGCTTCTTGGCAACACTATCAACATGAGGGCCCCACTGCAGTCTGGGGTCTAATAACACACCCAAAAATCTCACCGTTTTCCCTCCCTGACTAGCAACAGAGAGATCTCTCATTGAAAATACCATCCTTTCTGTTTTGCTTTTGTTGAGGAGCAGTTTATTAGAGCAAAACCAGCGCTCTGCCATGGCCTGGGCTTCAAGAGAGCCATTCCACGAGTCCACATAACTATCATTTTTAAAGGACACTGTTGTGTCATCAGCGAAAAGAGTATACCCTGTTTTATTAGCAGGCAAATCATTAATATAAATAAGAAACAAAATTGGGCCCAATATGGATCCCTGTGGGACTCCAATGGCAACTTTCCTTTCCGCCAACTTCACCCCAGCAACCTCCACCACCTGAGACCTATCATCAAGATAAGACTCTTTACACTGCCGGCTGAAAACTCATAGTGTCTGAGCTTTGCAAGAAGGATATAATGGTTGGCACAATCAAAAGCTTTGCTTAAGTCGCAAAAGGATACGGTGTTATACTGTTTGCTCTGGAAGGCTCAACAATGCCACTAACAAGATTTAAGATTCCCAAGACTGTGCCTCTACCCCTTCTAAAACCAAATTGGTCATCAGAGAATAAGTGATTAGATTCAAAAAATTCAACAATTCTCAATGACATACATTTTTCCAATATCTTGGATATAATGGGTAACAAGGATATAGGTCTGTAATTATCGGTCTTGGACTTGTCACCCTTCTTAAAAATTGGCTTGACTATTGCTTTCTTTAAAATATTAGGAAAAATGCTCATCCTTAAGCAGAGATTTATTAGGTTAGTCAGAGGAACTAATATAATATTTTTTATAGATTTAAGTATTTTTGTATTGAATCCAAATACATCTCTGGTATTTTTATTGCTTAAGCCATCGATAATGTTCCTGACTTCCACAAAATCAACCTCTGAGAATACAAAATATTCCACATTGGGAACATTCAAAGAGTCCAGACCAACAATGGGGTCAAGGTCCACATTTGGTATCCTTTTAATGATATCATCAGCAATGGTGGAAAAAAAACTATTGAAATCATCCGGAGAAGGCTTAGACTTAAACCACTCCCCACTGTTAAATCTCTGATAACTTGGACCCATCGATTATCTTTTACCACCCTCAGGTACCGAACCGAAATACTTATATTTTCAAGCGATGTCTTTGCAATTATGTATTCAGTCTTGATAATGCTGTAACAGGCGAAACTAGTCGAATAAAAAGTTATTTTCATTTTGTAGTTTTTAGACAAGTTGTTTTTCTTACTATTTAATTTTTAATATACTTTATTTCATACTTGGTAATGTATATGTAAATATATATTGAAATGTATTATGAAATATTCAATTCTCTACCTTCTCCAGGCATCCCGGCCTCAAAACCTTACTCAATCGGGTATCAGACACAAATCCGAACACTGATCCTTTCATTATGGAGGAGAGAGATCCTGTAAAATCGAACGCCATCGATAGCTCCCTGTGGGAAATACAAACGTTGCAACATCACACCCTTCCAAGCGTTTCAAAAGCAGCAAGTTTCATCAATAACCCTCTTCCATCTGTAGAATGGGATATTACAAAGCATTTGGACAACACAGGAGAGAGTTTGTTTGACAAAGAGATCAAGAAGTGTACTAAACTAGTGGTTTTGGCTTTTGAGAAACCAAAAGGGATGTCTCTAAACAGGGGAGAAAAAATACTGCATTATTGGAAAATATGAATGTATTCTCGATTATTCAGTATGTATACTTATGTGATAATAATTCTAATTGTTTTATTAACGTTCCTGTAATGTATGGGGTATTTAATTGAAATGTAGATTTTATCCTTCTCGTCAATCACACTGTACGATAGGAGAATTAGTTGTGGTACATTGCTTCTAGATATATTGAGAGGCACATTTTTCAAAATATCCAATATTTCGTTATTTATTGCCTTTGTTATATAACTGAATATGAGGCATTTCAAATCAAATTAGATAAGGGATTTGATTGGATCGAGTGATTGCTGACAAATATTTTTTTATTTTTTGGATAAAGTAGATTGATTTGACTGTAACGTTTGGTTTGAAATACCTCTGTATGTGATTTTAACATTAATCTTTGTTTCTTTGTTCTGTTTTTTATGTAGTGTTCACAATACACTCTTGACTAAGTTTTGTGTTTTTTTTTAATTATATGCTGAATATCTCGTTGAAAATATATCTTTGTGTGTGATGGAAAAACGTTTTCATATAACTAAATTAACGAATAACTCTTTGAGACTACATTTTTCATTAAAAATTCTGAAGCTGATTGTGTCATTATTCTCTAGATTTATTCTGGAACATTATTTAGTAATTTGAAATTTTTTAGCTAGTACGGACAATTTTCTCAAAACTGAATATAGCAAGGTAATATAAAATTTTGAGAATATTAAAACAATGGTTAAAAATAACAATTTACACATTTATTATAAGAAATAACGCATGACGCACGTTTCGGTGGAACTTCACCTTCTTCAGATGCTAATGGCAAACTAACTAATGATTCTCTGTTATATCGAAAACAAGAAATGACAAATTATGTAGAAGGGGTAAATACAAAGATGGTTACAAATAATTATTAGAAGAGGAAAAACCAATTCTGAACTGCTAGTCAGGTAGTTCGGTAATTTTGAAAAGATTATAGGTTGCTTTCGAATGTTAATTTATGATATGTTTAGCATACGTATGCGGTTTAAAATATTACCACTCTGCCGGCCATCATACAAACACAAAAGTTGTCGAGTATTAGTAAACAAAATAAAACTCTTTTAGGATTCATTAATTATTTTTAAGTTAATTTAGTCCGCGTTGAATACATTTTGAGAGCAAAATGTCAGATAATAAGTTTTAATTTATGTATTTGAAGTTGCCGTGAAGAACCCTTTAAGAATATAGAATTAAAACTTAATGGTTTTAATACAGTTTTGAAATTTAGTCTTGAAGGCCTTTTTAGGATGGGCCCTTTTTGGCTAGAAGCTGCTTTATGATGGTCTCAGGGATGTCTTGAAGATCACTTGATTTTATTCGAAATTTTATTGTATAGTTTTAAAGCGATCTTGAAGATCGGAATAAGAGCATTGATGTTACTTGGGTTCACATTATGCAAACCATTTAATCCAAGAAAATCACACATTCAATTTCGATTTTAAAATATTAAATACTGAAAGTAAGGGAATTAAACTTAATTTTTTAGAATCATTACAGATGAATAAATACAAGCATTCCGGTCTCCTATTGAATAGCCAAATCGATCATACTTCAAGCCCCCTTCTTAATCTTTTCAAAATTACCGAACTACCTGACTAGCAGTTCAGAATTGGTTTTTCCTTTTCTAATAATTATTTGTAACCATCTTTGTATTTACCCCTTCTACACAATTTGTCATTTCTTGTTTTCGATATAACAGAAAATCATAGTTAGTTTGCTATTAGCATCTGAAGAAGGTGAAGTTCCACCGAAACGTGCGTCATGCGTTATTTCTTATAATAAATGTGTAAATTGTTATTTTTAACCATTGTTTTAATATGTTTATTAATTTACACCAAGTATCGGCCCAATCAATCCAAAATTTTGAGAAACCAAATTTATAATTTACCAAACTTTTTTAATTTTAGTTAAGATCTTAAATATCTAGACATATTTCAATATAAATTAAAATCAACGTGACAAGCTGATTGCCCTTAGAAATTGTAACTAATGAACAATAACATTATAGACTAATATCTGAGAGTTAGACTATATCCAATTGTCCTAAAAGATGTTATTTAAGAAAGCGTAAACAGCCGAGCTAAGTTCATAATTTCATCTCACCTTTGTTCTTTTTATATACAAATTTTTAACCTACAAAGTCAATTTGGAGGTGAGCAAAACCTTAAAACCCCACGAAAAGATATGAAATATCTACATTAAAATAGCGGCGGTTGAGGAAGAGTTGAAATCACCAAAAGACACCTTCCTAACAACAACTAATTTTAAGTACAAAATTCAAGCCTCAAACTCAACCTGGAAGAACTGTAGAGGCGAGCAAACCCTCAAAAACCACGAAATCTCTACATTGAAATAGGTGAAACACCATAAGACACTTCCCAAACTCATGAAATTTCAACTTGCTAACTCAATCTAGACCTGATGCAAAACTTCGAAAAAAATAAGAATATATAGTTAGAGCAAAAGGTTTAGGCCGCCAAAAGGAAATTCCCTAACATTTGTATTAATCTACGTACAAATTTTGAACCATCTAACTCAGTTTGGGGGTACAAAACATCTTTAAAATCAGTTTTACAGATCTATACTTCCTCCAAAAAGCCGGAGAAAGCTGAATTTTGGATATATTGTTCATAGTTAACTGTCTTATCTTTTGCTTAGAAGTTAAACTCCTCCGAAATGGCAGGACCGATTCTCATGAAATTTCGTGTGCATATCGGGTAGGTCTGAGAATCGGCCAACATCTATTTTTCATCCCCCTAAATGTTAATGGTGGTTCACCCCTTAATTTAACTTTTTTAATTTTCAGACAAAATTTTCTGTTCTATTTTTTATGATACAACATTCAAAAATACATACAACCCTAACTTTTCACCCCTATTTTTTATTTGTTAAATTCCTCGGAAATGGGTCCACCGATTCTCAAGAAATTTTGTGTGCATATTGGGTAGGTCTGAGAATCGGCCCACATCTATTTTTCATCCCCCTAAATAATGAGGGTAGTCCACCCCTTATTTTTTATTTATTTATCAGACAAAATTTTCTGTTCTAATTTTTCTTATGATGCAGCATTCAAAAATACATATAACCCTAATTTTTCACCCCTCTACGATCAACCCCTATGTTTAATTTGTTAATTATAAACTTCAATTTTTTTGGCAAGATTTTTATTTTGTCATGACTTATAATAAAAAAATTCATATAACTCTCAATTTTTCACCCTTCTACGATCAACCCCTATTTTTCCATCGCGATTTTCATTTTTTTTATTTCATCCACAGATCCACAATAGGATTGCAAGATAGCAATAGAAAATAACAATAGTTGGTCTGAGAATAGGTCGTAATATATTTTTCATACCCCTAAGTGATTACGGTAGTCCACCCCAAAAATTTTTATGATGTTGCATTAAAAAATACATACACCTCTAAATCTTCAACCTTCTATCAACAACCCATATTTTTTAATAGCCATTTTAATAATTTAAACAACCTGTGCCGGGTCAGATAGATATGGTTAGATAACTATCTAGATAGTTAGATAGAGATACATCGGCAGATAGATGAATAGATAGATAGATAAAATTACTTCATATATATATATATATATATATATATATATATATATATATATATATATATATATATATATATATATATATACAAAACATGGTCCGGAGGTATGAAACGGATTTCAAAACCACTCCAGCAGTTCACTGGATTCAACAGCGCGTTGACTTTCGATACAGTACAATAGTCTATTATTTTCATCGAAAGTAGGATCAATAAAGAAAATAGTCAGTACAAAAACTAAAAACTTTAATATATAGGCAACAATCATTTTAAAAAATGCAATCTCATATAACAAAATATCCATAGCTAAGCTTCAACATCACAATAAATGGAAGATCAATTGATGCAATTTTCTAACACATCATCGCTCATCCTTTCTCTAAGTAACTTCCATGCCCTTTGGACTTGCTGCCTAGTGTATTCTTTGTGCCACAATGTACAAAATACGACATTAGCAGATGATGCATATGTCTCATTCGACGGTTGTGAATTAATTCTGAGCAGAGCTTGTTCTTCAGTTAATTGGTTTCTCTCTACCAGTCTTCTAACAGCATCTTCTTTTGGCACAAGAGTTGTCCACACCTAAAATTATAACATAAGACAGTAGGAAGGAACTTTTTGGGAAATTTTCATATATTTACCTCATGGCAGTAATTTTGCCATTCAGCTTGTAATAAGATGGCAGCTTCTATAACAACAACGTCCTCTTTGGCATTTTTCACAATTTCCAGAATGTCTTTCAACATCTCCGGCCAAACTGTGTTATTGAGTTTCTCTAATTGATTCTGAAAAATCAGAAAATTCTCTAGAGAACCACATTGAAAAAAAAAAAAAAAAAAAATATATATATATATATATATATATATATATATATATATATATATATATATATATATATATATATATATATATATATATATATATATATATATATATTCATTCGAATTGTTGTTGCCTGTGAACTATTTCTAATCTTTTGATAATTATTAGCAATAACAGGCTTGTTGAATCTCAAAAAACTCGATTTTATTAAAAAGTTGACGTTTCGCCACGACATTCGTGGCTTTATCAATACTTTTGAAAAAATTGAAATTTCTTTGACATTTATTGATTTGAAAAAATTTTAATAGAAAAAGACTACTATGTCTCACTAAAATTTTTTTCGGCTGTGGCCGTTCTTTGTTATTTATTACGTGCTATTCAGTCCAATATTAACATTCAAATCTGTTATTATTAGATGGTAAGGGAAACCACAGAAACCTTTACCCACGTAATGTTCGAAATAGGTTCAAATTATTTTGATTTTGAAAAGTCAAAGAATAGGATACTATTTATCTTGTTTTCAAAAATTTCTCATTGCGGTTGTGGCCGTCTTCAGTTATTAATTGCGTGCTATTTAGTCCAATATCAACAGACAGGTCCGTTGATATTAGATGGGAAGGGAACCACAGAAACCTTTACCGACGTAATGTACAAAATAGGTTTAAAATATTTGATTGTTGTCTTTAAAAAGACATTACTTGTAATTTTGGAGATCACATGTTCTAAACTATACTTTCTTTTTAGAAAAATTGAAAATTCTAGATGTTTAGATTTTGTCTAAGAAGATGAGTTGTTATGGTTAGAGTTTGTTTGTTATTTAAATAAAGTCGTAAATGATAGAACAGAGTTCAATATACGCAGATTTAATTCTTTAATTTTTCAAAGAAACAACATAAATCAAAACAAACAAACTCTAACCATAACAACTCATCTTCTTAGACAAAATCTAAACATCTAGAATTTTCAATTTTTTTAAAAAGAAAGTATAGTTTAGAACATGTGATCTCCAAAATTACAAGTAATGTCTTTTTAAAGACAACAATCAAATATTTTAAACCTATTTTGTACATTACGTGGGTGAAGGTTTCTGTGGTTCCCTTCCCATCTAATATCAACGGACCTGTCTGTTGATATTGGACTAAATAGCACGTAATTAATAACTGAAGACGGCCACAGCCGCAATGAAAAATTTTTGAAAACAAGATAAATAGTACCCTATTCTTTGACTTTTCAAAATCAAAATAATTTGAACCTATTTAGAACATTACGTGGGTAAAGGTTTATGTGGTTTCCCTTACCATCTAATAATAACAGATTTGAATGTTAATATTGGACTGAATAGCACGTAATAAATAACAAAGAACGACCACAGCCGAAAAAAATTTTCGTGAGACATAGTAGTCTTTTTCTATTCAAATTTTTTCAAATCAATAAATGTCAAAGAAATTTCAATTTTTTCAAAAGTTTTGATAAAGCCACGAATGTCGTGGTGAAACGTCAACTTTTTAATAAAATCGAGTTTTTTGAGATTCAACAAGCCTGTTATTGCTAATAATTATCAAAAGATTTTATATATATATATATATATATATATATATATATATATATATAATATATATATATATATATATATATATATATATATATATATATATATATATATATATATATATATATATATATATATATACACATATATTACTTTAAAATATTCGAAATATATCTAAAAAAATTAAAATTTAAAATTCCTACTCTATCCTTAAAAACCATAGCTCCTAATTTTCTTCTATCAATTTCACCGTCTGTACCCACAATGTTTTCTCCAAATTTTTCTATTAACAATTTGTAACATGGTTTTCCTCTTTTATAAATTCCGTGAGCGATGCTATCAGCATTTATAATAAGGGCTCCCAATTCTTGCATCCAGTGAGAAAGACCAGATTTACCACTAGCTATGCCACCTGAAAATACAAGTAACAAAAATATAAACTAATCTCCACCAAACTGAAAAAGTAAACAATTTTACAGCGAGAAAAACTTATTGAAAGAGTATTAATAATTTTATTAAATGAAGCTCTACATTTATTTTATTCTGATTCTGAATAATTTTATAGATTATAATTAACTTAGCTAATTAAAAATATTTAAAGTTTTAATGAAAATATTACCTGTCAGTCCAATTACATAAGGCCTATGTGGAATATTTTTATTGTCTTGAATTGGTTTGAGAAGTGTACCCAGAAGCCTTTTTCTAAGTGTACTGGAACTTATCTTCGTTTCTTCCGCAGGATCGCGATCTGGTTCATCAATTAGTTCAACAGCATGAATATGAAGTTTTGAAAGATTCCGAGACTCTCTCACTAAAATAGTAATTAAAGCAATAATGACATTTTTCCATTGGTAATAAAGAAAACAAAATGTACCTTGATTGACTTTTTCACCTCCCCGAAGTGTTTCTTCACTAACTACTAGCATGTCCATCGTCGGGTCTACGATTGAAGGTCCAAAGGGGTCCGATATCGGAACAATATCGCATGGTATTTCTGGGCAGATGTCGTTCATAAAATGCCTAACATTATCAATTCTTGTATCCAAATCTTGAATCAGTTCATGGAGAACTTTGCCTGAAAATAAAGTTGCATCCATTTGTAGAAAATATAAATACCAAATTAATAAAAAATGTTAGTACTTACTTTTAATCATCTCGTCATTAGTAACACCAACCGTAGTTTTTGATTCAGTTCTTAAGGCTAACTCGCTCAATAATAATTTATGAGCAATATGCAACCTGTCAAAGGTTCCACCAAGTACTCCATGCTTATAAATCGTACATTCTGATTTAGTACATCCAGTTTCCACAATTTGGTTTTTATTTCCATACTCAGCTGTATCATCTAATGTTAACACCTTATAATTATTTGTTAAAGTACTAATTTTTCCATTCAAAAAACTATCAATATCCGCCTTCTTATAAATTCTATCGAATATTACAATGTCAATAGGATTTTTTGTCTTTATTTTATTGATATTGTACTTAATTCCAGATAGAAGTACTCGAACGTCTAAATTCTTACAATATCTAGCTGCCTGAAACAAGCCAAATGTCAAAGGATCAATAGTTTATCGCTATATAAATAACAGCTTCATTCGAAAATTACCACTGATAGTGTTGAAAATCCTTTGCAACTGATAAGGGAACATAATGAAGAAAAACAATTATATTCACCTGTGTATATATTCCATGTATTTCTTGACTATATTTCGGTATAGATGTTAAAACATTCGTATGTACACCTTCCAAATTATCTGTTAGTGCATTCAGAGGTTGAATGTACAAAGTTTTGGTAACTTTTTGCTGTATAGATGATAAAACTATACCTATTTGTTTTGAATTTGTAAGTACTAACAATCCAGTTTTGACTGACATATTTAAATAATTGGTACACCGAATAATTGAATATGTCTACTTATAGTATGAGTACAGTTTACAAATAAAAGAAAACGGACTTAATCAAAATATAATTACAATTACACACGTCCCCTACGAACACTCCACTCTTAACTATCTTGAATCTGACAGTCCATTCAGATTCTTGCGCACTTGTCCACAGTTCATTTGACCGACGTTTACTTATTTATCATCTGTCAGTGAATTTTAAATATGCTTCCTAGCTTCCTTTACCTCTTAAGTTTATAACTTTACATCAAATCAAACGAAATTAGTGAAAGAATTTAGACTATTCTACATTCCACGCAATATAAGTCATTTACTTAACCAACTTCATCATTATTAGATAAATAAAAGAAAATACGATCGTAGTTCAAAGGTTAAGTATTACAAAATAATCAATTTTAAATTTATTATTTCCATGGTTCCTGGTTTTAGTTATTTATATCAATTATTGTCCACCCAATTATTTTATGGTGTATACTGACAATTTGAATCTATTCAGAATAGCAATAATAAATAAATAAGTTATTGTTCGTTTAACCTTGCATACTGCAATAAATTAAATTTTTCTCTATTTTTCAAAATGACACTGAAATATTATTTCGATTTGCTCTCACAGCCATCAAGGGCCCTATATATATTACTTAAAATCAATAAGATTCCATTCCAAGAATGTCCTGTGGATTTATTTAAAGGTAAGAAATTCTAAATTAAAACAGTTTACAAAATTGCTTCTATTTTTGTTTTAGGTGAACATCTAACTGAAGATTTCAAAAATAAATTTAACAGATTTCAAAAGGTTCCGTTCATTCACGATAATGACTTCATCTTATCTGAAAGGTGACATAGCTGTTAAAAGTTTCGTTAAATATTTAAGTAATGCAATTTAAATAATATTTAAGTAATGCAATTTAAATCTTTTGCTATAGCGTTGCGATAGTTCGATATCTTTCGCGGCAGTATGGAATCAAGGATGAATGGTATCCAAAGGAAAGTAAAGCACAAGCCTTGGTAGATGAGTACTTGGAATGGCAACATCACAACACAAGATTTTTTTTAGCTTTATATACACAACAGAAGGTATGGAATTAAAATGGAAGTCATGGTTAATGATATTTAACTAATACTCAAATATTTTCAGTTTATTCAACCACTAATTACTGGAAGAGAACCTAATATGAAAGAAGTAGAAAAATACAAAAGAGGAGTATTGAAAACTATGGATAAAATTGAGAACTTATGGTTGAGAGATCATGAGTTCATT
The DNA here is from genome assembly GCA_030704885.1 of Cynegetis impunctata. NCBI lineage: Eukaryota > Metazoa > Arthropoda > Insecta > Coleoptera > Coccinellidae > Cynegetis > Cynegetis impunctata. Next base: position 1,847,011 of record JARQZK010001445.1, read on the forward strand.
TGCGGAAATAAATTAACAGTTGCAGATTTGTTTGCTGCTTGTGAAATAGAACAGCCCAGTAAGTAAAATTGCATTAGTTACAGATGAATTTTGATTAATTTTATTTTCAGAAATGGCTGGATTTGATCCTATAAAAGGTAGGCCTAAACTTGAGTCTTGGATGAATTCTGTACGAAATGAGCTTGATCCAGTCTATACCGAGGCCCATTTAAATATTAATCAACTTGCCGCTAATCAAGAGAAGGCTAAACTATGAGAATGTGGAGTTGCTATATTTTAAAATAATATTTATGGAAAAGAGTTTAAGTTCTGGTGGATAACGTATATTTTAATTATTTTTATAAAAGCTCTCTTTGGTTCTATTATTTGTGTATATAATTATATAGTTTCATAAAGGTGATTGTAAATAAATTAATATTGATGATATTCAATTATCAGTTTTTGACTTACATTATAATTATTTATCAAAAATACTCTTACATTTTTCAAAAATAAAATGAACATATAGCTGCAAAAGCTACCAATGTCTTGGAACAATGTTACAAGACGGGTAGCGTAGCTCCATCTCTCGAGTAACGGACGAACTAACGATCGGAACTGCAACCTTTTTGTAACTAAACAAATGGTTTTTTAGCACAAGATAATAGTGTTTAAACTCTAAAAACGCTAGGATGGAGCTACCTCCTTTTTGCAGCAAACCCTCCAATTGTTTCCATATTTTCTTTTAAATGAATCGTAGTGAACACTCTATCTAGTTTCATACAAACATTTTTCTCTTTTTTCTACTGATAACTGCTTTCAGTAGCTTCAAATTCCAGTGACAATACAAGACATCAAGTTTAAAGTACAAGATTGTCAAGATAACTTTGTAGTATCAGCGTCAAAATGATTTAGAAATTCAGAAAAACATAACTTTGTTTACGTACGGGGCCTCCAACTTCAAACTGCCTGTTATTTACTGAAGATAGTAAGGAATTTGATTAAAATGGACTTCTGGAGGACCCCAGGTCTGAGAAAGCCCCCCCCCCTTCTGTCCAGGCCCTCTCTGAGAAAAACCCTAGTAACGCTAATGTATATATACAATAAAAATCAAATAAAATTGAATATAAATTATACAAGAAATTATCACGTACCTATATATTTTTTAAAAAAATTATTTATTCAAGGATTAGTTATATTATGGATGTATCCAAAGGGAAGTTATATTATGGAATTTACAGATTCACGTGATTAGTGTAGGTATTGAAGTTTATCCCCTTCCTTATACCTACACGTTAAATGATATCATCATAATTATAATCAGATTGTTTTCTGAAACAATGATCTAACAGGTTGTAGGTACAGATAAAAATTATTGACCTTTGATACCGAACAAATAAAATTTCAGTTGTACCGAGTCTATAAAAGCGTGTAACTAATTATTGGCACATATTAGTGAAGAAAATGGGTTTGAAACTTTTTTACCATCCGCTTTCACAGCCGTCCAGAACTTTATATATTTTTCTTAAATACAACAATATACCGTTCGAAGCATGCGTTGTGGATTTAAAAGCAGGTGAAATAGTTTGAATAATTAGATTTAGGACAATACAATTTATCATTTTAGGTGAGCACCTGACTGAAGAATTCAAGTTAAAATTCAATAAATTTCAAAAAGTTCCGTTCATACATGATGACAATTTTATTTTATCGGAAAGGTGAGTTTGAGGTTAGTTATAAAATAAATAATTAACAAGTAATCCCATAGTTACGGAGGTTATCCGAAAATTGAATGAATCTTGAGAACTAGCCTTGTTACACCGTTTTAATAAGTACAACTTTCAAAAGCAAGATCCAATGTAACATAAGAATAATGCCTTAAATTTAAGGAATCTAGTAATTTTAAGTAGAGAATATTTGATATAGAATAGATAATTTATTTTAGCGTGGCTATAATACGATATCTTGCTAGTAAATACGATATTAAAGAAGATTTATATCCGAAAAATTACAAACAACGAGCTCTAATAGATGAATATTTGGAATGGCAACACCACAATACAAGGCAACACTTTGCAATGTTCACCCAGCATCTTGTAAGTAATATCTTGAATATTGCCGATTTCCATGTTATGTTGATAGATATAGATGAATATTCTGTTTAATTATTACAGTGGTTTATACCCTTAACAACTGGATCTCCTCCTGATGAGAAAGAAGTTGAGAAATATGAAAAATTAGTGCAGAATACTTTGAATAACATAGAAAACTTGTGGCTGGGCAATAATTCGTACCTTTGTGGCCATAAAATATCTGTTGCTGATTTGTTTGCTGCCTGCGAAATAGAAGAACCAAGTAAGTAAACCATTCATTAGTTTAATCAATTTATCTCGTCATTTTAATTAAATTGTAGTGATTTCTTATGTATAAATAACTTTCATTGGTGCATAAATTTATTTAATCATTCCAGAAAGAAATTAAGTAATATTTTCATTATTACGTGGTATCAGCCAGTGGTCGAAATTCTAGTTTAATTCATCAAATTTTTAAAATTAGAATGTTATATATTTGAAATGTGTAAACGTAAACAATGACTACATAAAATGGCGCCACAGTGGACTTTCGAGTAAAAAAATTCCATAAATTTAATATATTTGATAACTTATATTTAAACTTTAGCTCCTCAATTCAGTCTTTAACTAAACAAAATCTCGTGCTCCTACGTGCACGGTACGATTTAAAAAGTGGACTCTAGTTTTCCTATCTGATTTCTTTTTAGATTGTTCGAATATGTCTTTATGATATTTATTTATTTCGTGATCGACCTTTGTTTAAAAAAATTCCTTCTTGCATATGAAATATAGAAGGGCCTTCACTTTTTTACGTGAAACTTATAATAAAAGATTTATATCTGAAACTTGTCCTGATTATATACTAACCCGATATCGTTATCTGAGTTAGACAGACAACTTATAAAATATATAAATAAGTGTTTATTCATCAATATTTTATTGTTTTAAGGGGTAGCAGGTTACGATCCAACAAAAGACAGACCAAAAATTAAGGAGTGGCTAGAAAGAGTTAGAACTGAATTAAATCCAGCTTACTCTGAAGGCCATGCAGTTTTGAATGAGATTGCAGCTGCTCACAAAAAATGAATTTGTATTATTTCACCGATTTTCGAATTAAATCACAGAGAAATTTAATGTCTTTTGAATTTTATAGTATGTTTATTATTTGACATAATGTACCTTGTATTATTAAGCTGAGACACAAATAATGAGTGAAGCTAAAGCTCCTAATACTAGACTCACGAATTTTGGTTGTTACCTCCCTCCTCCTAAACGGCCTGACCGATTGAAATGATTTTTTGCACAATCATAAACAATGTTGATGGAGAGGACATAGAATATATAAAGAAAACATAAATTGCACCTCGGAGGAATAACCACAATAAAAAAATTGATTAACCATGCGTGTTACAAAAAAAAATAAAAAATCGGGGACAGGACACGAAGGAATAATCACAGAAAAAAAAAAGCAAGCTCGAAAGTAACAAATATAGATTATGTGGTGTAATTAATAGCTCATAAAATGAAGCATAAAATTTTCATGGTAAAAATTCTAGAGTACACTTAAATCGTCATTTAATTGAGAAGAGCCATATTATCCTTGAATATTTTGACTCATTCCATACTCCGATAGATTTCAATAGCACTTCAAATATGCCGCTGGACCATTGTGCTGTTTATCGTTATCATCAACCTCAATATAGACAATAAAATTAAGATGATTAAAAAAATATTTATTGAGCCGCGATATAAAAAACCGAATTAAACAATTTGGACTGAAAAAACAACTTGAATATCAAAAATATGCAGAATTTAAATGATGTAAACTTTCAGTCATGAAAACTTTAAAAAACAAAATCTCTATAACTGGGAACATTTCGAAGATTCGTAGAACACGGACAGGCGTTTCGGTCTTATTAACTCAAATCTAGACTGCGAATATTTATCACAGATATTCTTAATGATTTGCAGATTTATAAAGTACTACTTATTATTTTTCCTTGATTTTCAACTCGAGGTAAATGTGAAACATGAATGAATAATCTAATGGCAAATTTCTGCTTTTACTATTAAACATTTTTCAATTTTTTTATAGGCCTTCTCGATAAAATTTTCGATTCAAATTCTGAAAGCATATATTTTTTTATTTTTCACTCGTATATTATTTGTTGATTTTACTTTAGATACGGTTGCTATAAACACACTCATTATGCCCTAGGGCGTTATGAGCGGGCATTATGGATCATAACACCCGCTCATTGTACGAGGAGAAATGAAGCAACTTCCATTGATTAAATACTTCATAATCCTTGTCGAATACGACTCTGGATTTCTCCGGCAATTAATTATTCGCAGCTTTGGCTGCATTTTCTATTATATTCTTGGGTAAATACATTTTAATTTCCATTATTTCTATAAGACTACACAAAGAAAGTAGCAATGACACATTCACTAAATATTGTATTCACAAACGTCAAAATATCAACACATGGCATGCCTAATATGAGGAGGAAAATGGAAAGTATAGGAGCAATAAACCGATTTTAAAATCGATTTTTCATTATAATAAAATAATTTTTTCGTGAAAAATAAAATCTTGTATGCACCACGTGCGTTACTAGATCCTAACGCCCATCGGGCATCATTCATCCCTCGGGCCGAATGTTACCCTCCGGGCGTTATGATCTATATAACGCACTTGGTACATAAATAACTATATGGTAAATTTCTGAAGTACTCGTCACTTAATTGAAAACAACCTATTATCTTTGTTTATATTGATTCATTCTATTTTTCGTTTGCACAATTACAAAAGTTTTATATTATCTGATAACTTTCATTGATATATCAAATATGATATCATTATCATCAACCTCAATATATACAATAGAATTAAGTTACTCAATTGATAACAGAACCAATTTGTACGATTAGAAAAATATTTATTTACCAAAAATTTAGACTGATAAAACAACTTGAATAAAAAAATATTAAAAATCAAACAGAAAATTCCGAGGATTGAAGATTCGCAGCAGTTCAAGAACACAGACGTTTCGGTCTTATTGACCCACATTAAGTTTGCAAACTGAAAACGTAACAATTATTCGAATTTTTGAAAAAATATGAAATGAAAACACTATTAAACATAAACTGTTAATAATACTTACGAGTTAAATTACATCCCACTCAGTAATTGTGAAAAAACCCGAAACTACACAATAGAAAACTGTAAAAGAAAGCCAAAACAAAATTTTCAAAATTAAATGGTTTTTTAACTCCAGGTATAATCAAAACAAAATTCAATCTTATATTTCTTTAATAATTTGCAATATTAATGTAAACAACATGGCACTTATTTAATTCAAACAAGCATAAAATCTTCTGAAAGACATCAAAAATACTTCAAATATATACAAAAAAAATCACAATTTAAAATTAAAAAATACAAAAATTCATTGTGGACGAATTATGACACAACAAGCACGAATTAAATAAGTAAATAATTTGATATAATGTTAAATATTGCATTATTTCTTTAATTTATCATTAAGTACACAAGATGAAAATTACATCACACTGGTTTTAAGTCTCACTTTCGAAGACAAGAAGGCACCCAATAAAATCTTGCGAATGTAAAACATTTATATATAAAAATATGACTGGATTTATAAAATTTCAAAAAATGAAGAAAGACACGTTCCTAACATATTCTTCTTCATTCTCGCATTTGCTGTTAAAATGGCATTTTTTAAAGTCGGAATCTTTAATACTGCTTCATAAAAACTACAGAAAATAATACAAAAATTTTTAAATAGGAATTTTTTTTAAATTCCAGGGCAGTACCAATAATTTCTATCGCATAAAGTATTAACATTTTTAAGGATAATTGATTTCAATAAATCCAAACCGACGATTTTGTACTTACCCAACTGCTACAATTACTCGTTTAAAACAATCATAGGATATTCATATAATTCCTCGAAATCAAAAAAATCACTGACCGATGAATGATCGAAACTATCGTAACGAAAACCAAACCTGCTGGTTTTCAATACGCTCGAAACGCTCAATAATGTTGCCTAGATAGGTTTAGCATTTAATGTAATTGTTGCCGTTACCATTTTCAACTATGGCATAATTTGATGGAAGTAGGTATAATATTGTGTTGTTGGATCCTTTTCTGAAGGTCGGAGAGGTTTCTTCGGAGTTCACTTGGATATTTATCACCCTCTTTTTGCCGCCAAGCGAGCACGATATTGATTTGTTCACGCTGACGGGTAACTCGGCATTTGTAAGTCTGAAAATTGAAGAAGAGAGTTACGAAACGATCGAAACTTTCACAACAGAAAATGTTTATCGAAAAATGTATCCAAAAATATGACTTTATCGCCTACTATATCATCATAATGATTTGTCATTTATTTATTTATTTCTGACCCTTAACAGCAAAAATTTGCTGGTATCAGAGTCTAAATATACAACAATAATAACCCTCAGATACAATCAACAATTAACAATAGAAAAAATAGATTAATTCCAAATACACTAAGAAATGATTGAAGCTAAGAGACTATTTCGCAGATATCGACACTCTGATATATTGGAGAATTTTGACAAACAAATGTTTTTTTCTTAACTTAATTTTTTTTCTTATATTGTAGGTTTTCCTAAACAAAGCACAAAGTAGTCAGTGTCCTCAATAAATTATTCTTTATTGTGAAAATTAATTTTGTTTGTTCTAGTTCTTTAAATTTATTTATATTTAAAATTTAAAAAATCTTTCTTTTCAGAAATATAAAAACTAATTATGAATGCTCATAAATACCGAAAAAAAAAATTCCCTGGAAATACAATTAAATTTCGGCCGACTAGATGTATTTGCCTAATTTAAACGTAATTACTTTATTAGATGCAGTAAGTTATGCAAGATAAGAAATTTTTCCGCGAGAATTCTTTTATAAGATTCACTTGGAAAATACAATCGTAAATTTATCTCTTGTTATAATTGAGCTAGCTATAAAAGTATATTGTAGATTCATATCATTAAAATTAAATTAAATAAGATTTCATATAGCAGATTTTGTCGTCTATATCCATCAATGTCGTCTATATCCATCAATTACAAGTATTTTGTCACATTCCGCATGCTAGGTTGAATAGATTGATCTCATTACGGTAATTTCTATCGTAGTGTTAACATCGTTATAATGGATTTAGAAAACATACAGTAAATTTGTTCAAGGGAGAATGTTAGGACATTCGACGCCGACACCACACACGATGGAAGATTTGTCAGTTTCGCTCTGCAACGAACTCATCAGTAGCATCGACCGAGTGGGCCACGACATCGAATTCACATAACCACCTAATAGTTTCTAAGAAGAGCACTAATAACATGCGAGCATATCATAGCGCCGTCTATCGGAGACCGAAAGGTACTTCACTTTGGGCCAAAAAGAAACACCAAACGTCGAAAACTAATGTCACTTTACACCCATAGGTGGACACCATATTTGCGAAGTTCTGCAACGCGTTACAACATTCGATCTTTCATCAAGCACCAATGAGTTGAGAGTTAAACAGACTGTCTAGTGTTTCCATCGTTATGTGGTGTGAGCGTCGAATGTCCTAACATTCTCCCTTGTCTTTATAGATTATTTGGCTGCATGTCGCCAGCCATGATATTTCGATACGACTCTTACACTAACTTGTACTAGTCACACATCAGCAGCATGGATTTTACCTCAACAACAATCAATACGCTTCGAGTGTTTCAACTAAATAATACAATTAAGTAAAATACTTGTCTGATGAACAGTCTCGGTAAACCAACCGCCAGTTCTATGCAACACTTACACGGTTAATAAAGCTACTTACTGTGCGTATCTACTGATTAATATGCCGAGCAGTTCTCCTATCCTGTCGTCCCGAGAATCGCAGTGCAGGGAGACCACGAAGTCGTTGCCGCCATGACAGTGCACCACGACCAGCTGATCGTTCCCTGGACTGACGGTTACACCTGTCAGGTCCTTTATCGCGACGCCCTCTTTCATATTTTTAAACTTAATGTTGTCCAGTTTGAAGATGAACAAATCGGTGACGAGCAGAACTCTTTCGGAAACCTGAAAATCGAAACGTGATATAAGAAAGTCTATGGAACCTCCGCCGTTTGTTAAAACTGCATTCTCTCGAAGAATCTGTTAAATTGTCCAGAATGGACAAATACCAACCCTTTGTTAGGTTAGCACAGTATATACACGTTCTCGTTTAAGTCCATCTGAGGAATTAAAAAGGCGAGAGGCGTAGTCGGTCACCAGGTTTGAACGAAGTTCTAAAAATTCGAGGTTACTCACCTTATTAAACTTATTGAATTTGGTGACGAAGGCGGAGAAAAGCACGGAGCTGAAGTGCAGCGAATTCTTCAAATTGTTGACGGCGTCGTTGAACGGAGTATAGTTGTTGTTTTCCGCGTGTTTGCTGAGGTAATTCCCCTCCCACTTTCTCGACTGTCCCCAGTGCTGCCGTTTGTGTAGCAGCGCGCTTGCCGCCATGATCTTCAGTTTCATCTCGGGCCACTGTACCTGCGGTATCTTCTTCAAGATCATGTACGCGCGCCATCTGTTAAAAGCGGCGCGCATTATCTTCGTCGTTTCGCGCATGTTTAGGGGCGGGGCCGGCCATAGCAGGCTTTTGCCGTAGTCTTTCATTCGCTTGGCATTCGCGAATTTCCGTTGGAGGTCGTTCACGTAACACCTCGTCCTCTTCATGCGGTACACTCTTATCATCACCAATGCGGCTTTCATTTTCTTATATTGTTTTCGGGCGACGTAACCTAGAAATTTACGCACAAATAAGAAACATCTACCAGTTTTTAATTAGAATCCAACGGCATGAATTGTAAGTTATAAAATTTTTAAGCCATTGAAAAATATATATACTCAAATTCTGAGAAACGAAAATCGCCCAGTAATCAGGATAAAGTTTACAGAATTGTGAAAAACTTTGGGAGGATTATGCTAAAGTAAGAATATTCTTGTTTTGAAGGATTTGTTTTCGAGGTTCTATTTTGTATGACATATACCATGAAGAATATTTTGGTCAGTAAAAATTGTAACTGACGATTAATTTTCACGAAACGGAGTGCAAGGCTCGTATCATTGGTTCATTTACACGCGTGGAAGGCACAAACTCACCTCTCCAAGTCTTCTGTATCAGCGTCGCGATCCCCGGTATCAGCTCGTTTCTGGCGCTCTCCAGCGCGAATATCGTCTTCGGAGACCTGATGAAGATCTTCGTCTTTCCGTATTTGACATCGTCGTCGAAACCCCGCTCGTCCATTATGATTTTGATACCGTCCACTTCCGTGCCGGATCGGAAGTTGGGCCACGTGAATTGGGAGATCATTTTGTACCTGAAATTTGACGGAAACCAAATTTAGGAAATTCAGCAAGTAGTTCAAATGTACCGAATTCAAGCTTGACCGATTTTTAGAATATTTTAAAAAGCCCTTCAAGAATATTGGCCTCGCTCACCTCTTCAAGAACCTGTCGTAGCGCTGTCTGTAGGCGAAACCTGCCCTCCTCACCCTCACGTTCTCCACCAACCCTAGATAGCTGACTTGGTGCTTAACCCTCTCGACGTCGAAGGCAGACGCTGATTTCATTTCGTTTGGTTTGATGCAGCGCACATAGTGCGGCTCCTTACTCAGAAGATTCTTGACCAGTTCCTGCATGGAGTTCTTGAAAAGCGTACCCGCTGTGGCCGGCCTTTTTGTCGTCTATAACATCGTGGGAAGTTAACGTTTGAATGGTAGGTGGTATAAAAGTTATTTGATCATTATAGCAATAATTTTGACTGATCATTTTTGATAGAACGAGTGTTATGAGCATCCTTATAGCAATTACTTGCGATTTATCATTTCTGATAGAACAAGTAACCCTGAAATAAGTAAAGCTCCTAACTGAAAGTCTGACACCAGAATAAAGTATTTGTTTCATATTATTTTTCATATAATAAAACCAAGTTAGGGATTTTTTTCCTGGAGTATATACACAAATTAAAAATTAAGATTGAAATCAATTGAATCAATATGAAAAGCTATATAAGTTGATGATAAGGATAAGAACTACAGTGATAGAAGTGAAAAATCAATAAATTCTATCACACAAATACCTTATCGATTGTGCAATTAACGAATATTTACGAATGGATAGAAACAAATACAATAAAATTTCCGTTTTGCTCATGGTAACGAATGATTCATGGATACAATGAACAGTTTATTGGAGATCAGGAGATAGGAAGATGAGAAAATTCTTAAAACTTTTTTTTCTTGAAATGATAAAATGACAAAGTTTTGGTAGCTTCTTTCTGAGAGTACCTACGAATTTTCACCCGAAAAAATTCGAACAATTGAATTTTAGATGCGAAAATAGATTAGAATACAGAAGTTAGAATTGAAGCCATGAAAAACCAATCTCTTCAAAGTTGACACTGACAAAAAAAAATATATATGTATATATATATATATATATATATATATATATATATATATATATATATATATAATCTCTTGATAATTATTAGCAATAACAGGCTGGTTGAATCTTAAAAAACTCGATTTTATTAAAAAGTTGACGTTTCACTACGATATTCGAAAAAATTGAAATTTCTCTGACATCTACTGATTCGAAAAAATTTTTAATAGAACAGACGACTTGTCTTGTTAAAATTTTTTTCGGATGTGGTTGTTCTTTGTTATTTATTATGTGCTATTCAGTCTAATATCAACATTCAAAATTGTTATCATTAGAAGGTAAGGGAAACTACAGAAACCTTTACCCACGTAATGTTCGAAAAAAATAATAATAGGTTACTATTTATCTAACAACAAAGAAATTAGTACGGGAAAATATTAAAAAAGTAGAGCAGAATTATCGGTATAGAACGCTTATATGGAAGCAGCCGTTGACACGTGTTTCGGACTCTTTGGTCCTCATCAGAACGGCGTAGCTAAGCATTGGAATGAAAATTTGGAGATGAAAATAGTATAACAAACAAAATCCTCTATTATGGAAGACAATCACAACATTTGTGGTTTATTGTTTGAACTCTCCGGTATGGGAGATTTGGTCAAACTTTGCCACTGAGGCGATTAATTCCATCTGCGAGATCTCAGAAAGAGTAAATTAACAATAACAAAGAAATTAGTCGCGGGAAAATATTAAACAAGTAGAGCAAAAATTATCGGTATAGCTCGTTTATATGGAAGTAGCTATTTTAAATGAAATTTTTATTTAGAATTTCAAAATTTTTCAAATAAAAAAAGGTACTCACAATATAGAACAATTTTTGAAACTCTCAGTTTAAGTTTGGGATCATTGCCATATTTTCAGCTTGCAATATTTAATTATTTATTTGAATTGTTGTTGCCTGTGATCTATTTTTAATCTCTTGATAATTATTAGCAATAACAGGCTGCTTCCATATAAGCGTTTTATACCGATAATTCTGCTCTACTTTTTTAATATTTTCCCGTACTAATTTCTTTGTTGTTAGATAAATAGTAACCTATTATTATTTTTTTCGAACATTACGTGGGTAAAGGTTTCTGTAGTTTCCCTTACCTTCTAATGATAACAATTTTGAATGTTGATATTAGACTGAATAGCACATAATAAATAACAAAGAACAACCACATCCGAAAAAAATTTTAACAAGACAAGTCGTCTGTTCTATTAAAAATTTTTTCGAATCAGTAGATGTCAGAGAAATTTCAATTTTTTCGAATATCGTAGTGAAACGTCAACTTTTTAATAAAATCGAGTTTTTTAAGATTCAACCAGCCTGTTATTGCTAATAATTATCAAGAGATTAAAAATAGATCACAGGCAACAACAATTCAAATAAATAATTATATATATATATATATATATATATATATATATATATATATATATATATATATATATATATATATATATATATATATATATATATATATATATATATGTATATCCATTTTTATAAACAAGATAAGAAACGTAAGCTCGAAAATTGTTCGATTATATTTAACAGAATAAACGCCATGTCTACAATAGCAAACAAATTTCAATCACGTCGGCCCAAATGGAGTCAAAACAAATAGGTTCTAATATTACATAAAGTGAACAAGGAATATTCTTCTGTAAAATCGTTTTGGTCGCACTATTAACACCATCTACCTATAATATCAGGTTTTCTAGGTGAAAAATTGAATGCATCATGCGAACCCAAAACTAAAACGGTGAGGCCACATTGCAGCCACATACAGACAGTTTTAATTTATTCGCGCTATTAACGCCATCTATTTTAAATAGCAGAAACTTCCAAATCCATAAGTACTGTTATCTACCGTTTGATGAACTAACAGCTGTCAGAGGTGGGAGTTTGTTCGAAATTTACATTGGCACCTTAATGCTTTGTATATTAAAAATAACTGCCAATTATAATTAGTTGACGATTTACCCCATTTACTCACTTCGGATATGTGCTGTGATCCTTCCGGCCACATTGCTTTCAAATGTTGATCTTGCGAACTGTACAGTAACCTCTTGAAGTCTTGGAACAACGTGTCCTTATTCTTGTCCAAGAAGCCGTTTATGCAGTAAGTAACGTCCCCAGCGTAATGGGTTATTTGAAAATCGACCTGAAACGTGAGAGTGGAAAGTAGTGCGTTTCAAGAGAGCACTTGTGTTATGTCATACTGATATCGTATTCAGTGACATCGAACTAACCTTATGCCGAAGCTGTTTATAGGCCGGCTTCAATTGCCTGGAACAGTAGTGCTTATGGCCTTTCAATTTTTTGTCCATGTTTTCCAACAGTAATTCATCAGTCACCCTTTCAGCAGTCATTTTGCAAGCGTCGTCCATAATCGACAAAATACCTTGAAAAACATTCAATTAAAGCATTGGATAGTTACGTTAATTTTTTTTACTAACCTGTGTGTTGCGCTTCGACCAGGTCGCATATGATTTGATTGTTGAAATAGTCGATATTTTGCCATTCTATTCCCTCCTTATTGTACTCCTCCTGTTCCTGCTTGAGAACCAATTCTGAAAAGAGCATTTTCAAATGTTACCTGTATAATAAATCATAGAAATAGTACAATAACTTACCGATAAACAACTGCTGCAATTTCTCGTTGCAATAATTAATGCAAAACTGTTCAAAACTGTTGTCGTCGAAGATCTCAAACCCGTAAATATCCAACACGCCGATCAGCGAGCTCTTGTATTTGTATTGATAATTCGACTCGTCCACCGAAATGGCTGAATTTATCCTGTCCACGATCCAGCCGAACAGTCTGTCGTAGATGGCCTTGGCGAGCGCGTCCCTGCCGTAGTTCGCCTCGCTCTCCGTGTGTTCCTTGCGCATTATGTCGCCTCGCGCCGCTATCACCCGCTCGCATAGCGCGCGTTCCAGCTCCGCCTTTTCCACGCGCAGCAGGCTGGCCACGTGATCCACGGCTCCGCCCCTTTTGACAGTCAATTTCTCGTCTTTATTAGCGAACTCGATGTTGCCGAGGTGCAAGATGGCCGCTACGACTCTCCAGATGCTGTCCTGCAGCAAAAAAGAAGGTCGGAAATGACTTAACGAATGAACAAGAAAAAACGTAACGTTTGTCATTGTCGCATTCTATTTTCACAAAAATGAGGCATTTTGACAAAATTATACCCAGCAAAGTGGACATTACAATAAAATATATGTATTTATACTGAAATTATTGTGTGAGCAGTTTCCTCAGAAAAAGTCAGTATTATTTATTATTGAAATAAATGAAAAATAAAGTAATTAAAATAAATTCGATAAAGTAAGATTATTAAAAATATGGAAACATATAAATGCCTCAATGAATTTGAATGAACAAGTTACCCAAAAATATGTAGTTACAAAAACTTCAAAATGACTAACCTAACCTACCTATATGATTTTCAGTCATACAATCCGCATGTTTCCTAAAATTTTTGATAGATTGAAAATCAATAAATAAATTAGAACTGATGTGAAAATTCTCTACTAACCTGTTCATCTTTATTGAAATCCAACGTGTTCATAGAATGGGTGACATCTTTGAAGTCGTTCTTGTCGTTTATCGTGTTCACTTTGGTAGCATTACCTTGTTTGACGTAAAAGTAATCGGATGGATTCCTCGATAAGTTCAACTTTTTCAACATATCGTCTCCACATCCTAACAGTAACTATAAAAAAAACCATAAATCCATAAATTCAATATAGTAACATCGTTGAGTTCATACTACGAAAATATTATCCAATCAAAAGGATCATAATATTCTATAAACCACAGAACGAAATATAAGTGTCATAGAATATTTGATTTGGCCGAATAAGAATATGAGAGTTTTGTAATTTATACTATTATACTCGAATGGTTCTCAACATTCTATTTGCAGATCTAAAAATTTACATGTATATCAAAAAACAATAACGCATGTCGTACGTTTCGGTGAGACTTCACCTTCTTCGGATTCCAAGTGCAGTTGGAATCCGTTTTTTTAATATATCAAGTATCGGCCTTATCAATTCCATACTAATTTATCTTAGAAAAAATAAAGTTTAACTTTTTCAAAATATCGTCTCCACAGTAAGTATAAAACAGAACAAATCGATGACTTAAATCATAACGACATATAAGTCATAGAATTTAATGAACCACAAAACAAAATATGAGTCATATTCATAGAATATTTGATATTGCCGAGTAATTTTATAAGATAGTTCTGTAGTTCGTGCGATAACATCAAATGGCTTTCAACATTATATTTGTAGAACCAAAAATCCATTAGAAATTCATCAATTGATAAACTCTGAATAATAGATATAATAATATTAACATGTACTAGGTATATGAATTTTAATGCTGTAAAATTAGTAAAAATTCAAATAAATTTGACCTACTCCACTATTCCAACTACTTCATGTTCAAAATTACTATGGCATTGAGGTAATTACTCCCATTAAAATCAAACATACTTAGCTCTAATATGTAATACATCAAAATATATCGAGTTAACTACTTAATCCAGATAAAATCGATTTGAGAAAAACGTATTCACCTGATAGAAACAATGAAAATTCCTCTCCCCGTTCTGCTGATAGATAACCCTGGATTTTTCCAATAAGTACTTGTTAATATGACCCCCTATCGGGTCACCCTTGAAGTCGAAATGAATGTCCATATATTTCCCGAACCGGGAGGAATTGTCGTTCCGATTGGTTTTGGCGTTACCGAAGGCTTCCAGGATGGAATTCGACTGAATCAAAATGTTTTTCACCCTCTCGATATCCTTTTGCCCACCTGAAAAATAGACTATTTTCACGAAAATGTTAACGGCAATTCAAGATTCTACCTTCTGTGGAATATAGTTTAAAATTCGAAAAACAAGTAGTACAAAACTATAGAAGTCACAGAACATATTAAATATTCACAGAAATAATGACCATCAGGAAATCTCGATCGTTCACAGAGCAGAATTTTCACAGCACGGTGTAAATTTTTGAACAGGACTCAATATATGACGTGTCAAAGATAATTTTTTTCTCATATTATCATTGCAGATTGTAGAAAACAGAATATTCTGATACTGAAATGTGCTTTCATTATATTGAATATTAGTTTCTGATATATATACCGGGCACCGAAAAAGTCTGGCAACAAGGTATTTTCTATGAAACGATTAAGCGTTTAATTCAAGGTCCGTAAACTCTACTACGGACCTTGGTTTAATTATCAAATTTTTTGGTTATGCACGGTATTGTAATTTCCGTTCTTCAGAAGACCTGTCAAAGTTATGTGACGTCAGCATTCAGTGTACCGCCGCCATCTTGAATTCTTTTAAATAGCAACGTAGGTCGAGTGTGATATCGCAGAAAAACTTATTTCGTCCTCTTTTCAAAACGAAAATACGAAAAACAATTTTCAGTGACATAAAACATTTAATTTTTCAACTCGTATTGAATTACAAAAAATATTACCAAGTACTCAAAATGTTGGCCTCCTGTTTCTTCGCAATAATACAATCTGTCTTGGAAGCTTCGAATATAATTGTTTATCATTTGTGGAGAAATTGCTTGCATTTTAAGACGTATGCGAGTTTTTGAATCATTTATGTTGGTAGGTTTGTTAACATAAACGCGGTTCCTTAGGTAGCCTCATAAGAACAAATCAAGTGGAGTAAAGTAGGGAGATCTTGCCGGCCATTCAATTACACCTCTTCGACCAATCCATCTCAGAGGCAAGTTTGATGATTATACGTTTAATCGTTTTAAAGAAAATACCTTTTTGCTTAACTTTCTAGCTACCCAGTATTTTAATACATGAAGTCAAAACTTTGTACCCCATTTAAAACATTATGCTTTTACAGAGGAGAGTTAGATTTGGCATAGTTGAAGTTTATATGGAGAAGAAGTGCAGAAAGCTAAAATTAATATGAAAATATGTGTTAAAAATGAATTATTTCAAATTTCTGAAAAAATTAGTTTCGTAGTTTACGTTCATACTGCCAATGTCAAACATATAACAATCAAACTTGAAAATTCAATCTTTCATGGTCGGATGCCGACCACCGGGCGACTGCTAAGTTAGTATAATTAATTACTAATTAGTATAATTGTTGCGTTTAAATTTTTCAAGACATTGTTTTGACTAGTTTGCTTCAGTAAACACTGGTGAAAGGTGACCCAGTGTGCATAATCTCACATTATGTAAGCTGTTAGTCATAAAATATATGAACCAAAGGAAGTCATTCACCGAGTGAATATTTAACAATAGAACACTTTGCTGAGGTGGTGCGTGTCTAGAATCGTATTATTTCAAAGCGATCCGCCTAAGTTAGGCCGAGTATTCATCCGTTCAATGCCACTAGTTTGCAGCTATTTCAAATTTCATAATAATCGGCATATTTACGTGTGTACTTGAAGCTAAACTGATAAGAGTCCTTTATCGCTCATGTGTGGTAATAGCAGAAGGAAGCGGGTACTCTAGTTGAGTAGAGAAAAACTTGTGGGAAATTCTCACCGATGTACAATGAATAAAGTATTGTCTACCTAGTTTTCAAGGTTTGACCATTGTTCTTATTATTGGCAAGCGTGGAAAAAAACATGAATCAGGCGAACACAAGTCTACGAAATAAATTAGTGAAATTCGAGTACAAGGGTTGGTTCGAAAATCTTCGAAAAGAGAACGGTAGTAATTGGAAAAAACAATGAATTCGCTTTTTTCGTCAATATAATTTCTTATGCGTTAGTGATATTTTTAAGATTGAGAAATTAACGTCTTCAAACCACATAAAAAAATATTCGGCCTCAAAATTGGTACAGAATAACCAAATTAAACCAACATTTACAAATGCCCCCTGTTATTATAGTTTGAATGGAGTTTCTCGGCTTTTTTAATTCGGTACTGACATGCTTGAAGATGTAAGCGATGTTTGAAATGCCATGTTTTTTACTATATGGGAGTTTTAGGAAATTTAGATTTCGTACGACCCGGTTTGCTGGAGGTTATACCCTACCCACCGTTAGTTTAACAAACCCTCGCCTGCAAATCTGACACTGTATTGAACGAAAAAAATAATTCGATAACTCTGATATATTCTGAATTCAGAAAAACCAACGAAAAATGTATACTAATCCCAACCACCTCCTGTATTATGAAATAAAAAATAGAAAACTGCCTTATCGGCATAATTTGACCAACAACATTGCCACAATTCGAAGATATTTAGGTTGGACGCAGATGTCAGATGATCAATTGTTATCGTTGTCCATGTTTAATTGAACAACTAATCAAATTAATGACGTAAACAAGGAAACACTATTTTATTTCATTCTTTTAATTTAGACAAACGCATAAGGCGTGACGTCACCATAAACGGGTGAATTCATAGAACGTCGTTTCGAAGTGTAACATAGAAAACTACATTATCATCCTAGTTTAACCAATTAATTGATCGATTTAGGTTGGCAATATATGTCAAATGAAAAAATTGTGTTTACACTTTACTTTTCGTTCGATTTTATGATAGAACAATCGCAAAAAATATATTGAATAAAATAATCAAATGCATCGGAAAATGTCGTATCGAACAATTGAGAACGAGTTCGCCGATTCATACGTACCCTGATTCGTTACTGCAGCGATGTATTTCATTATAATTTTCGATGCTTCAGTCTTGCCAGATCCGGACTCGCCACTGATGACGATGCAAGTGTCCCTGCCTTGTTGCTTCATCACTTTATGAGACGCGTCGGCTATGGCGAATATATGGGGAGCGTTCTCGAATAGTTCCCGGCCTGAAAATGGAAGAAATTTCAAGCTTGTTTCCTACCAAAAAAATTCTAATACTAAATATTACCAATCAAAGAAATCCCCTTATTCCATCGTATGTGTTGAATCATTTTAAATTAGAAGTTTATATATTTAAATTAATTGAACATTTCAGTGACTAACAATTTTGATTGCCCCCTATATAAAAACAAACCAGAAGGAAAAAGAGATTAAACTTGTTTCTTCTCTTCCTGAGGCTATAATCACAATCTTTGATTTTAGATACTTTATTTGCAAGTTCCCCCGCTCGACCTTTTAGCCTTCACGCTATTTCTCTACTGACCTTTTCACGCAACACCAGTTTCGTATAATTAAAACATACCTTTATATTGATTCACGTAGGAACTGTCGTATATATTCATAGTCCTATAGGGATTCACAGACACGCATACTTCGCCGATGTAGGTGTATATTTTTCCGTTCTTGAACCTGCAACAATAAATATCAAACGTGATTAAAAGTCCCCTCCAGGACAACGATTTTCAGGTCTATATACATATACATATACATATATATATATATATATATATATTTATATATATATATATATATATATATATATATATATATATATATATATATATATATATATTATATATATATATAATATATATATATATATATATATATATATATAATATATATATATATATATAATGTATATATATATATATATATATATATATATATATATATATATATATATATATATATATATATATATATATAGTACAACTGTACAACCGCTTATGGTACTACAGAAGCGATTTCTCAAAATCATCTATAATTTAGATATTCGTTTCCCATCGGCACAAATATTCCAATATTGTGAACTGATGAGTTTGAGATATCTTTACTTTAAGCAACTATTAATATTTATATTTCATAACAGAAATAAGTTCAAAAATCATCTACACGGACATGAAACCCGACTGAAAGAGAGTAGCCTAGATATACCGAAAATGAACAAAGTTATTGGACAGAGATCAATTACATATATTGGGCCCAAATTGTTTAATCTTACTCCAGATCATATCAAAACGGAATACGTTTTTAGGTTATTCAAGATTTCAGTGATCAGGTGGCTCAAAGAGGAGAATATAACATTATTCTGAACAAATTTCACTGAATTAATTTTTCAATTTTCACATTGTTTTTGACATCCCCACCTAATACATTGAATTCTTTTAATTTGGCACGAGTTTGTATTTTGTATTTTATATTGTAACATTTGATATTTTTTATACGTTTACATATTCAAGTTTTTATGTTTTACAATTTTTACATTACCTGCATGTTGGAAGATTTTATACTTTTGGATTAATGTGTGATTTATATTTGTTATGTCTTTTTTGTAGTATACTGAGAATATTATTGCACTACTATTGATATTGTTGAAACTATTTTAGAAGTATGGGCATTATAATTGTCTGCCCGAGTATCTCAAAGCACATTATATCTTGACCATATTCAAAGGAAATAATTTTGATATTGATGTTTAACAGACAAGTTTTCCAAAAACTTAAGTGAATCATCAGTACCTATGTTTCCGCTGAAAAATATCAGTTAATAAGACTCGGTATGACAAACCTTTCCTACTACCTATATTAGTCGCTGATTTCTTTTTTTTCTATTGTATGTTTTTGTAAATTCATGTAATTTGGTGATTAATAAATATGTACTACTAAATAAAAAAAAATAAAAAAAAATATATATATACATATATATATATATATATATATATATATATATATATATATATATATATATGAATTCTTGATTTTTACCTGTTTATCGTATTCATTCCAAGAGATATCATTTATTGGTATAACAGGTTTATTTCAAACATTACATTTTAAAATTAAAATTCATTGGACGTTTCAATGGAGTTTCCATCTTCATCAGCTAAAATCGGGATAAAATACAATTCAAATGCCTAAATATAAAACATATATACACATACACTAAAATAAAATAAAATAAATTGTATCTCACCAGAATGTTCGTCGGTAGTTGTCACAATACTACTTGACTCTTGAATCTCTGTTTAACCGATGTATAATCGTTCATGCGTATAGAGCTCATGTATTACAATAATGGGGCATATATCGAACTTAAGCCCTTTATATCTATTTTGTTGTTAACTGTGTTGTCTTGGTTCTTCTGTATGATGATACAGATAAAATGATCTTTATACAGAAGAACCAAGACAACACAGTTAACAACAAAATAGATATAAAGGGCTTAAGTTCGATATATGCCCCATTATTGTAATACATGAGCTCTATACGCATGAACGATTATACATCGGTTAAACAGAGATTCAAGAGTCAAGTAGTATTGTGACAACTACCGACGAACATTCTGGTGAGATACAATTTATTTTATTTTATTTTAGTGTATGTGTATATATGTTTTATATTTAGGCATTTGAATTGTATTTTATCCCGATTTTAGCTGATGAAGATGGAAACTCCATTGAAACGTCCAATGAATTTTAATTTTAAAATGTAATGTTTGAAATAAACCTGTTATACCAATAAATGATATCTCTTGGTATATATATATATATATATATATATATATTATATATATTATATATATATATATATATATATATATATATATATATATATATATATATATATATATATATATATATATATATATAAATATATATACTGCAGCCTAGAGCAATTTATTCAACCAGTAATACTCCTCCGTGCGCGCCATATTCTCAAAAAGAGACACAAAGTTTTCTTCTCATGTATTAATAATAAATGGATAAGATCAAAATTAAAATTTATGTGATATAATATATTTCTGTTTATTCTACAAAGTTTTAATTTATTTCGTACAATTTAAAATCAAATAATAGCACATAGTACATTCAATCAATACATTGATACAGCCGTACAGAGGACGAACTATAATAATTCGCTAAAAAAACAAATAAATAATGCCTCAAAACTGACAGATTGAAATAAATATATTTCCAACAAACAAAAGTGACACTTTAAACTCCGGATACCGAAATGTCAATAAATGACAAGTAACAAAACAATCATTTGACACAAGGCAACCACGATCTGTATAAAAATCAACGTTAATTTGGCGCTCTGACAGCGCCAAAATCGTTTATCAACTGCTCGCTATTCCTCCGACGCAATAACAAAGGAAAACGCAGCGAATAAAAGGAATAATGGAAGGCATTGCATATCCGAACGAACGTAAATTATACCACCAGAAGAATAGCTGCCTAATGACGATAATTTAACCGTCTTTTTTACGCCGTTCTCGTAATTTACGAGCGTGATCCCTTGCCAATTGAATTGAAACGGATCCTAGCATTGTGTCGGGATGCGAACCAAAACAATACGGTAGGGTTATGACCTGTCTGTCGTATGCGAAACTGTAATTTTCTTTCGACCAGTCACAGAAAATCATCGCGTAAATCAATCGATAGTCGATACCCTTGCGACAAAATAAAGTTATAGACGATTCGTCTGTCAGTTTTAATGTCACGTGGGAGTTATTTTTGGCCTTTCGGGCGGGACTATAAAACATGCGAGGCTTTCGATGAAGTAGAAACGGACCAAAAAGCGTGTATTCTTCTGGTACAGTTATAACTTCTGTATCCCTGGAGCTGAATGCGACATGGGGTCATTGATACTTCCTCATGTATACGCGACATTCGGATCTGAAATGGAATCTAGAATAAATATACGAATATGTACATCTCTGTTTTCACAGTAACCTACAATTCACGGATAAATGCCAAAAAAAGGATATACCTATTATGAAAGAAATCATGATGAAAAGGAAGATAAATTAGAATTTCATCTGAAGCGTAAAAAAAGCAAATTTTTTAACTTTTGTCCAACTGGAATTTCCGACATTCTATAGTTGAATCGTATTTTTTGAATGATTGATAATAGAAGTTGGTTCTTCCAAATGTTGAATATTTTATTGGTTTTGTAGTACTATGCTCTATAAGAAAATTTTAATTCTCTTTTTTTCTGTTTTTGCGATATATATATATATATATATATATATATATATATATATATATATATATATATATATATATATATATATATATATATATATATATATATATATATATATATATATATATCGGATTTTTTAAGTTGAATACGTTAAAAATCTCGAAAAGGAAACATCTTAGGCCGGCCGCACATTTACTACAATCGGATCCGATTGTCTGAAACGATTGTCGGTTCAGGGCATCTGACGCTCAAATACCTATACTTTTATACGATCATATCGCATACCTACGATCCGATATCGGATCGGACGTCCGACTCGGATGCAAGGGCAGTGCGTCCAACCAATCGGATCGATTGAAAGTCTGGTCCGACTACCGGAAGGCAAGTCGTGCATTGTGTTTGCATAGTCTACCGCAAACATACGATTATTTCGGTCAGTTTTTGACAGGGAGTATAGAAAAAGGAATTGTCAAACCATGTGCGATACTGAAAATTTGATTACCACGGTCGAAAAATATCCCTGCTAGTGACATCAAATAAAATCGGACGTATTTTGTCGGCAGTGTGCGCTAGTGGTCTTATTTGAAATCGTTTCAGACAATCGGATCCGATTGTAGTAAATGTGCGGCCGGCCTTATACGGAAAAATGTTTCGAATAAAAGTTGATAGTTTTGAGGGGTCTACTTATGCTAAAACCTCTTCTCTTTCCTTCATGATTGTGAGAGGGAAAGGGGTCAACTTTGAAATTTGAAATGGGTACCCGAGTTTTTTAATTCAGATTCTACGGCAAAAATATAAAAGTTTTGTACGAATAATTTTTTTCGATTCCTCACAGATGGCCCTGTAATGGAATTTGAATGTACCGTCTGAATTACGTTATGAAAATTTCATTTGAACGATCAATAGAACGGATAAGTTAAGGCCATTCATACGGTAAATTCAAATTCGATTACAGAGCCATCTGTGAGGAATCGTAAAAAATT
The DNA here is from genome assembly GCA_030704885.1 of Cynegetis impunctata. Lineage (NCBI taxonomy): Eukaryota > Metazoa > Arthropoda > Insecta > Coleoptera > Coccinellidae > Cynegetis > Cynegetis impunctata. Next base: position 1,870,445 of record JARQZK010001445.1, read on the forward strand.
GTACTTACAAAACTTTTGTATTTTTTACCGTAGAATACGAATCTGCAATATAAAATAGAGGTTCCTATTTAAAATTTCGAAGTTGACCTCTCTCCGCTCCTCAAGGCCGAAGGAACAGGAAGAGTTTTAGCATAATTGGACTTCCCCATCAAAACCATAATCTTTTTATTAGAAACAATTTTCCGAGAGATGTTACCTTTTCGAGATTTTCAACTGATTCAACTCACCCGGTACATATATATATATATATATATATATATATATATATATATATATATATATATATATATATATATATATATATATATATATATATATATATATATATATATATATATATATATATATATATATATATATATATATATAATTATTTATTCGAATTGTTGTTGCCTGTGATCTATTTCTAATCTCTTGATAATTATTAGCAATAACAGGCTGGTTGAATCTTAAAAAACTCGATTTTATTAAAAAGTTGACGTTTCGCCACGATATTCGTGGCTTTATCAAAAAGTTTTGATAAAGCCACGAATGTCGTGGCGAAACGTCAACTTTTCATTAACATCGAGTTTTGTAGGTTTTAACTCGCCTGTGATTGCTAATAATTATCAAGAGATTATATATATATATATATATATATATATATATATATATATATATATATATATATATATATATATATATATATAAATATGTATGTATATATTTTTATATATATATATTTTTTTTTTTTGATTATTTCTTGAAATGGTATTTATAAAAACTGAACCGGAATCAATGAATAAGAAAACAGACATCCAGAATTTGAGTTTATTATACATGAACATTTTAAATGCAGAGCAAATGTTGAAACAAGACAAGAGAATGAACAGATAAATTACTTTTAACGATTTGACCAGGATAGTTCCATTAGTTTGTCGGAACAATTATATTAACATCTGAATATAAAATAAAAATAAGAAAATTCTTAATGTGCTGCAACACACATCACAGTCCACAGAAAATATGACATATATCATCATAGAGACTAATGTTTTATAGTTTTTTAAGTACCGTGATTATTGTAGTCTTTTCAACCTGAAGGTATAGATTGTTTAAAATTTTTAAGTTTGAGGAAGTAATTTTTTGGAGTAATGTTAAGAGTATTAATGTGGTTTAGTTGTCCTAAGTTAGAATATGTTAAATTATGATTGTTAACCTCGCATACATGGTAAGTTGATATTCTTGTTGATTCTATGTAATTTTGATACATTTTGTTATCATTTTTAGAGTGACTGAAGAAGGAATAAAGCAATTCCGAAAGCTCTCACCGTATAAAGAGTATTTCTTGAATCAAACTGGCTGCGTTCCCGTTAAAAATATTCAAATTGATACTTTACAGCCGTTACATAACCCTAAATTTTATATATATATATATATATATATATATATATATATATATATATATATATATATATATATATATATATATATATATATATATTATATATATATATATATATATATATATATATATATATATATATATATATATATATATATATATATATATATATATATATATATATATATATATATATATATATATATATATATATATATATATATATATATATATATATATATATATATATATATATAATATATATATATATATATATATATATGTATATATATATATATATATATATATATATATATATATATATATATATATGTATATATATATATATATATATATATATATATGTATATATATATATATATATATATATATATATATATATATATATATATATATATATATATATATAAGTGAGAATTATTCGTGTTAAACGGAAAACACGCCCGTGGTTATAAAATTAAGTGAACTAGGACATTTATTTGAAACTAATCAAACAAACCTCCTAGCGGAGCTGGTTATAAGAGTTCACGAAGTATCGAAATATCAACATCTACCCCAGACGGTAATTGTTCGAAATGTTAATTTGTTTATCACAATCGATGGAAATTGATAGACAGACTGTTTCGCCCTTATCGGGGCTCATCAGTATCATCCATCCACCAAGAGATATATATATATATATATATATATATATATATATATATATATATATATATATATATATATATGTACATACCCACACTTCATATTAATGTACTTATTAATCTTTTTCAATAACAGTTGATGCTTTCTAAAGAACGGAAGTCGCAAAAGCCATATCATAGATATCATAGAAAATGGAAGAATCTAATCGGTCAGAAAACAAGCGTGTATGATATCTTTCGCAGCTGAAAAGTCTCAAGTCTTTATCTTTCATTTGAGGTTTTGTTGTTGTTGCAACACAATGGTAAGCATGCGTCACTCGAAAATATCAATTCTAGAATAAGAGAAACGTCACTCAACACGAAATTGGAATTTCATGTTTATGCTAAAAAAAATTGTAAAAAACAATTTTGCGAAGTGCACCGTTTACTGAAGTAAGGTGGAGATGCGATTTGAACGAAATAGTCTCCGCGGGGGGCAGCGCGACTGAGGAAAATGGTTGAAACTACCCAAAGGCACTTCCTCAACATTAACTCGATCCACGTACCAAGTTTGAACCCTCTGACTCAATTTACAGAAGATGTGGAGATTAGAAAATTTTCATGAACCACGAAAAAACAACAAATATCTCCATAAAAATGGCGGCGGTTGTTGTACCTCCCAAAAGGAGAAATAGTTCTGTAGGTGCCGCCCTCTACAAACAAGAGCCAAACTAAGATAAATTTGAATTCCCCGTATTAAAAATTCCCCAAATGCAAATTTTCATCCAAATATCATTATTTCAAAAAATTTTTACAAATGACAAATTTCCAATAAAGGGGCATTAATTAATTACGTGAGGTGTTTAGGGGGGTGTCGAGGAAAATCTCACCAATCTCACGTGGGGGAGGGGGTGGTCTCATCAATATCACGTAATTTTTTCCGCAAGAAAGAGTATAAAATTGCGAGAAAACTGGGTTAACTTGTTTCTCCACTAAAATATAGCTAAATCATTCATAAAAATATTCGTCGCGGTTTAATTATGCACTGATGGAAGAATTTATCAACTTACTATAAATAAATTCATTTGATTGGAATTCATTTATTAAATATGAAAAAGTATTTTTCTAACATCATTCGTTAACTATTGATAAATATTTATTAACCCTTTCCGGACCAAATTATTTTTTTGTGGAAAAAATATTATGTATGGTTTGATAATGGTTTATTAGAGATACTCGAAGAAAATGAAACAAATTTCAAGATAAAAAAACACAAGGATTATCCTGCACGATGTGGTCACTCCACATAACCAGTAGGAACATATAACCAAACAATATAACCTATTTTGCGTAATATAACATGAAACAGTTTTTGTCATGTTTCAAACACAATTCTACTTTGCACGCTGAACATTTCTTACAAATCATACAAGTCATCTGCAGGAAGATTTTCTAAATATTCAGTTATTGGGTTCCCAACCATCCCGGATTGCCCGGATGACTCCGGTAATAATGGTCAACCTCCCGACTTCCCGGGGTGACTAATTTCCCCAGTTTTAACTATCAAATATAACTGTCAAATATTAGAAGCAGAGTATATATAAATTAAAAATAAATAAATGATTGACATTGTCTTCAATCCCCTCCATACTAAACTCCTTAGAAAAATCTCCCGGGTTGGTCCTTTCGAAAATTGGCATGCCTATTCAGTAGGTAGGTACTCCAAACTTGCTTCCTCAGAACTAAAATAAGATAACACGATTACGTAACTGCCCATCAGTGGTCACTTCAGGAGACCCCAACAAAATTAGTAATTTCGAAAGAAAGGAAACATTTACGTTCAATATATTCATGAAAATGCATAAGTAAGATATAAGTAAATAACTTTGGAGCCATTTTTACACCATTCATAAATAAAAATAACAAATTCACACAGTTTCAGCAGATCCTCTAAGTAGTATCCAACTATAGTAAACAAATGCACGTTATACGCGCTTCGACTTATTTCGGTTTGTCTTCGATGAACACGTCAAATTTTGTAAGCGCCCTATAAACGATCAAACTTGTTTGTCAAATTTTAGGTGTTTGTCAAATTATTTGATAGTCTATGGCTTTGTTTGATGCGTTTGTCAAACAATTCACGTGTTTGAAGTGTTTGATGAAAAATTGGATTGACGGCATTTTTGACAACTAAATTCAAAACCGTACTGCTCATTTTTCATGGAACGCGTCACGTCATGTCAACGAGAAAACCGTAACTAAGGAAGAATTTGTCAAATTTGTTCGATCTTTGGTTTGATCGTTTATGCCATTGCTTGAAGAACACGTGAAGTTTGTCAAACAAGTTTGTCAAACAAATTTGATCGTTTACAGGGCCCTGACAACCCACAAAACACACTAGTATACTGAAATAGCCAACGAGCAGTTTTACTCATGACTAACAAACTGTGGTCTTCCTAGCTAACCAGTTGCCCTGAAAGGGTTAACAGTAAATACTTTTTTTAGAGTAAATATTCCTTCTTCATATACGGTACGATGTGAATATTATTCATGAAAAAATAATGCCATAACCTTTTATAATAAACATACGATGCACTTATAATTTTCACTGAAAAAAACTGTGACTTATTACAATCATTGTTTTATTATTAACTTAATTTTTTTCACATTTTTATAAAATATTACTGATTTACTCGAACTAATAGAATTGGCACAGATTAACTCATTCATATAACAAATATGCATTTAAAAAAATCTCACGTGAGATTCTGGGAGGGGGAGAGGGAGTCGAGCAAGAACTCACGACATCTCACCAAGGGGGGAGGGGGAGTCAAAAAATCGCCAAAATTATCTCACGTAATTAATGGATGCCCCCTAACTATTATTAATGGACAACTTATTTTTTCTCCGATCGTGGGAAAAGTGACACTATTTTAACCTGTTTTCTATCCGCAAAGCTCAACCTTCCAGAATAGTGGTCAGTTGCTAAGCAATTAGAAAATAACAGTGCGGTAATATTATTACCGTACTGCTGTAGCGTGCGGTAATGTAACAAATGGATTATTACATTAAAATGAAACAAAGTATGGTTTTAATTTTTATAATTGCTGTTAATATTTACATTTTTTGTATCCTGTAGCTTGACGTTTTAAAACTGCTCTCAGTTTTTGGTACTGGGCAATATTAATATTATTTTTAACAGACAAAGTTGATCGAAGCATGGAATAATGTGCCCACAACGTCGAAGATTTCATTGTTTTAACCAATTCAGCAGCATACGACATCAGTACATTCTCAGAAAAGGATACACTGTTGTTTTTTGTACAAAAATTCATGAAGCGTTGGTACGCAAGTTCATCCTTCTCTCTGGATTTCGCCCGAAAGTAAATTAAGTGAAGCCACGCTCGCGGCTTCTACTAGTTCAGGAGCCGTGCAAGACAATAAATAATCACTATCAGTGTTCATGTTTACTGATTCTTTTTTAATTCCTTATAAAATACAACGAATCAAACAAAACCGGCTTTAATAGTTATTTACACTACAAGGGAGGCAAGTGATACTTACCAGTCGAGGACGTAGTTTGCGCCCGAGCGTCAGCGAGGGCTGGCAAAATAGTCCGAGACTGGTCAAGAATACTGCCTCCCGAGTTTTGTATTATATTTTTTCTACTCCACTTCTCTTGAATTAAAAAAAAATATTTTTTTTATTCTATAATTTGAGCAATTCAATTGAAATAACCTGTATGTATGACAGATCTACAAAAGCCTAGTGTCCCTTGACACAACTGGTTATGAAATGGTTGCTATGAGATTCCCAATCAAACAAAAGTTCTGTCAGTGTCAATTTAAACTTACTTGATTACATCTTGGATGAAATATTTTTTAATTAATTTTTTAAATTTAAATGAACGATCGGGGAAAAAATAGTATGTATAATTCGTGGGAAAAGCATATTCCCTAATTATACAATATACTATTTCTGCGCCAAAGATTGCAAACCAGGCGATCAGTATTGGCAATTTACATGATCGACTGAGAATCGAGTTAACTCGGACAATTATTATCATTGCAATATAAAAAAAACGAAAGTTTAATCGTTAGGATCGAACGAGCTCGAGCTCTCGCCTATAAACCATACGTACATTCGATTTTATGCCTGTTGAAACCTAGACGTTCGATTGGACGTTATTGCCCGAAAGTGGTTATTATTACCATTCCAATAAGTTTAACAACTTACTACGAGAGAAATACAATTACACACCGGCAATTAAGGTGTTACAGAGGTTAATTAGAACGGCGATTCAGTTTGCTCCAATAAATTTTTATGTGAGCTCGCGCTTAATTAGAAAATTAGATTTATACACTGAATGGAAATGAAAGGGAGAACGTCCCGACGTTTCCGGACGAAGCGAAAATCTTTCTAAAATACGTATTAGGGGGCATCCATTGATTACGTTAGGTGTTTAGGAGGGGGAGGGGGTGGACTCATCAAATATAGCTAAATCATTCATAAAAATATTCATCGCTGTTCAATTATGCACTGATGGATGAATTTATTAACTATACGCATCTGAAAATGAGAATGCAGCGCCAATGCGGCCAGTCGTAGAACTATAAATATTGACATTGGAATATTTATGTTGTATTTGTTGTATGTTTATTTGTGTTTTTGAAATATAATTTTACCATAAATATAAAGACTTTTCATGCTTCTTTAGTGAACAAGTGTGTTACTGTGTATGTATTCTCATTGCTATTGAGGCGGTAGGTGATTATCATCATTTGTTTTGTAGCCAAATTGAGAGAAATCTTAGGTTAGATCATGAGATGAATATCTTAATTCTCTGATTGACTCGTTCAATATGTACTCTAGCAGCTGCTATTTTGGCATTCAACAATGCTTCTTCTGTAGTCAACTGTTTTTCCTTTCAAAAATGATGGCCTGATCAACTTTATTTTAAACTGTTGACAAATATCATCTATCAAGAAACCTTTGTCCACCATAATAGCATCCTGTGAGCTTTCTTTAAAATTAAGTCACTTTGTTGGAAAATCGTTTTATCAGATGCTCTTCCCCCATATGGTTCACTAATATAAGTAATTAAACCTGCAGGAGAAACACCTGTCATGAATTTCACTGTGTTATTAGATTTATACTGAGAGTAAAACCTGATCCTGCAGCAAAGTCACTTTGGTTTCTGTATAAAAATTTCTGTACAGTCTAAGATGATTCGAGTATTTTGAAAATTTTCAAAACATTTTGGCATGTTTTTCTGTATTTCAGAATATTCTGGGAATCTTATGACACAACTAAGAACTCTACTCATAATGGGTAGCATTTCATAAATATATTTTTGGCATAATTCTTGTGAAATGCCAAATAAAAGAGATGTCACATATGTAAGGTCACATTTCAATTTTGTCAATACTAAAACAATACGCTGTTTGATTGTTAATCTATGTGACCGTTGATCACTGTAAACAGATTGTACTGCTTTTACTATTGTATCTAATAGTTTTATATTATTGAGACCAGTGAAACTGTTTAGAGCACTATCTGTAGTTATCAGATCACACAAAGTAGAGACTTTAGGAGTATTCCTTTTTCCCTTCTACACAAATACGATATTTATCACCAGCTGGAGGAAAAGCATGGAAATTCCCATTTGAACATTTTTTTTCCCAGGAAGAACACTGAGGAACTGAACAATAACGATTAGAACGACTCATAGCTTTCAAAATGATTGCAAATAATAAATATTTGAAGAACTATGTCAAGATTTATAGTTATTCTGATTGTCACCAGGCGGCGTAGCGCTTATTTTGATTCGCCTATAAATAAATTCATTTGGTTGGAAACAATTTATTCATTCATTAAATATGAAAAAGTATTTTTCTAACATTATTCGTTAACTATTGATAAATAATACTTTTTTTGGAGTAAATATTTCTTCTTCATATACGGTACGATGTGAATATTATTCATAAAAAAATAATGCCATAACCTTTTATAATAAACATACGATGCACTCATAATTATCACTGAAAAAACTGTGAATTATTACAATCATTGTTTTATTATTAACTTTATTTTTTTCACATTTTTATAAAATATTACTGATTTACTCGAACTAATAGAATTAGCACAGATTAACTCATTCATATAACAAATATGCATTTAAAAAAAATCTCACGTGAGATTCGAAGAGGGGGTCGAGCAAGAACTCACGACAACTCACCAAGGGGGGAGGAGGAGTCAAAAAATCGCCGAAAATATAGTATAGTAGTTAATGCCCCCTTAGCGAGATTTTTGGGCCAAATCGAAACGCGGAAAGGTCTATTGAAAAATTGTTTTTGCGCAAAGGATAATTAAAAAGTTTCCCATATGGTGCAAACTTTTTGAAACTAATTAATCTTAATGGAAACACCCCTGTAAAATTTGAAGTTGTGAACCGATTGCAACCATATTTTGTGTCAAGTACTAAAAGGTCTACTTCGGGACAATATAAGAAATGTTTAATCCAATTTTCAGGGCATACTATAATATTTTTTTATCAGTCGAAATTAGGGATTTTTTATTAGCGATTTTTTTATTGAAAAAATTACCACGTCACTGGATTCAGCGTGTCCCTAAATAGGTATGACCAAAATTTCGATATCCGATATCCGCAAAAACAATGGTCCTTTTATTTGGGCACCGCGCTCCCCAGACCTTGCAGTGCTCGATTGGCATCGGAAGAAGAAGTCTTGATCAATAGTCATGGTTTTTATTGTTCGAATGGACTTTCCTTAGTCCAAAGTTCTTGAAATTTTTTATAAGTTGCTTTACAGCCTTATAAAAAATTATACGTACGAAGATTATTTAAACTTATTTATTATTTATGGACAATGTGATAAAGTGTTGTCAAGAACATGTGAAAAATTTGCCATCCGATATCCGCAAAAACAAAAGCCATCGAGAAAGTTGCTTTACAGCCTTTCTCGATGCCTTTTGTTTTTGCGGATATCGGATGGCAAATTTTTCACATGTTCTTGACAACACTTTATCACATTGTCCATAAATAATAAATAAGTTTAAATAATCTTCGTACGTATAATTTAAGCGCCCCGGCATGATTATAAATAATTTTCAAATAAGGTGTGACAGTGACAGCTCAAAGATTTATTTAGTTTGATTGTTTCATGATGCCAACGTCAGAGCCAACTAAGAGTAACTCGGTCGTGGCATAATCGTCATATAAAAATATTAAATTGGCAATATTTCGAAAACTAAAAATTTTAGGTACAGATAACCTTATACAAAGTTACCTTAATTTTTGATGCTAAATACTACAAAATAATAAAAATGGGGGGTTTCCATTTGAAAAAATTGATTTTGGACAGTTTTCTCAATCTCATTTTAGATTTTAATTTTTGCACACCCTGTATGACTAGTTATCCAAATATTATACAAAATCTATTAGAGTAATCTAGAGAGAATCTACTAAAGTTAGTAATAAGGGCTTCCTTATAGGAACAATTGATAATTATATTAGGGCTTACAATCGTGATTTTTGACATAAAAACCTAAATATGTCAAAAACGCTTAGACTTAAGTATAGGACATGATACATAAAATCTGCCTAGAATCTTGCGTAGAATCCAAAAATGTATTAATATACAGGATATCCCATTTAAAATAAGCAAGTTGGTATCTACCTCCGGTATAACCGGAAGTGCCACCATCTTGAAAATTATTTTATATCGAGTTGCCCCTATCGATATTAGTATACTGTCAAATTTTCAAAATTTTTCTATGTGTAGTTTTCCATATACAGATCGCGTTCTTTCCTGGTGGGACACCCTATATATATATATATATATATATGTGTGTGTGTGTGTGTGTGTGTATATATATATCCGACATGAAATTTTTTTCGAAAATCGTGGTCTAGGTCAAAGACGGATAAAAAAAACCCGACTACTTTCCTTCGATACTCTGCAATAGTATGCATTTTATGGGAAAATACGACTTAAAAATTAAGATCCCCTTTGTGCAAAAGAGCATTAATCGACCTGCGTTGCTTACGTCACACCAAGTGACGTCAGCGACCGTCTTATATTTCGCCTTACTAAAACAAATCTTGATCTCTTTTAATGAATCCTCCGTTAGGGCGGGATCGACCTTAATTGAATAATCGACAGAATGGACGATTGTTCCAAGTTCCACAATACAAACTTCCCGTTAAAACGGCGGATTAATCGAATCTATTAGACTCGAATCGCCGGTCGGAAGTACATACATCGTCCGTTGGGAGCGAGAAGGCGTGTAAACGAAACAAACTCGATCCTAGGCCGAACCAGGCGTGAAATGCATTCGTCAAATTGCAACCATTTGTTAAGTTTCAGGGCGCTTTTAGTTGCCGTTCGACCTGATTCCCAATCTCAATTAAACGGCGTTGTTTCACCGGCGATTTCGAAAGGAAAAGTCGCGAAACCACGAGAAATTATTACATCGAACCGAATAGAATTATGTACGAGGGTAGCCCAAGAAGTAAGTACCCGACCTCGCTAGAAAAACGTAAAATTGATTAGAAAAGAAATCTTCATTTCTTCGTATCCTGGGGGTGGATATTTCACCTCTATTATTATTCCTCACGGCAGGCTTGGAGGAGATAGGGATTTCGCTGCGGGACCAAACTGAAAAATATGCGAGACTAAAAGTTTGACGGAAGTAGACTGACGAAAGTCACGCTTTTAGTTAACACAAGCGAATATTGGATAACTTTCTCTTTCTCCCTCTTTCCTTCCATTCTCTCGTCCCTTCTCTTTCTGATCCCACTCCGCCACGTCAATCGCCAAAGCATTATATCGCCCCCTTAGTGCAACAACTAGATAACTTGAAATTTATAGTTTCGAGAAAATCGATTTTAAAGTTTCAAAACTCTAAGAAAATACAACCGTTAAGCAGTCCAAAATATTTGATGTGTATAGAGATATGTTGCATATCAAATTATGTATAGTCAATTTTACAGACAATCAGGTTTCATATATTTGCAGAATTTGATCAAAAACTTGAGATATCTAGTTGCTGCTGAAAATCTAGTCCAAAGAAAGTAAAGTTATCTATTTATAACCACTAGCAATTGAAAGCAAATCACTTATTAAATACAACTTTATTTGGAATGAAAAATGAACAAGAATGGTTCAACTAAAACACAAAATATTTCAACACTTAACACGACTTGAATATCAATATCAGTGACATCACTTTCGGAAGATTCTGTGTTATGAAGCCTTTTACTTTGGTCTCCTTAGAATGGGAGACTCTGATAAAATGCTTCATACAAGCTAGGGAGTGCCGGAGGTTACATTTTGAAAAGAGACGTTAGGTCGTCGTATTTTTCTTTTTTAAGAGTTAGTTGACTTTGATACAAATATACAAAATTTTGTGATTGACTACGCAGAATTTCCAAAATCTTCTTACCCCTTGACATCATTTTTTCATTGACCCCGTTTGAAAAACACTGTAAAACCAATTCAGTAGCACAGAAATCCACCTGTTGTTTTAAACACACAACTAGATATAGAGACCAAGAAGCTGTCGGCGAGTAACTCAATAATGCCAGTGCTACAACTAGATAGCTCAAGATGTCTTGTTATAAAATGTGCATTTTCGGAGTTATCTATTTCTGGTAACTATTTAAACGAGTTTGGTTGCTCGTACTAGATCTCTAGATGTTGCATTGAAAAGAGCATGAAAAATAAGTCAGCTTTGACTGGATAACTCAAAATGCATAAAATTCGAGTTATCTAGTTGTTGCACTAAGGGTGCGAAAACGTCAGGTGTGAAACATCGAAATAATTTTGTATAAGTTATATGCATAAAATAACAGATTACGACAGAAATCAGATATGGCATAATGAAAATGAAAAGATAAAGCTTTACAAATTTGTTCCATCAAATAATGACTACGTATTGTGGGTTTATATTCAATTATATAGCGTGGCGATACGTTATCCTCTCGTTATATACACTCTTGCGTCTATTTTTTACATTGCGTTGACGACCGAGTGGTCTAAGTAGTCAACTCTGGTGTGCCATATTTCTGGGTTCGAATTTCGGGGGTGACTCCTGGCTTTTTCCATTTTTTTTATTTACAATCTCGTAAGAGCTCCGTAGTTCAGTGGTCAGTGCGTTGGGCTACTGAACAGAAGGTCGCTGGATCGAATCCCGGCCGGAACAACGAATTTATGCGGAGCCACCTCTCGGAAGGCAATGGCAAACCACCGAGCAGTATTCTGCCTAGTGAAGCCTCTCTGTAAAGACGTTCGGAACCGTCGTAAAACTGTAGGTCCCTTCTATTCGTGTATCACTGTATTATGCACAGCACGAGTAGTTGTAGAGAGGTCGCCACACCCTAAACCGGGTACGGCACCACAAGAAGAAGAAGAGCTCTTAGCCCCACATTCCAATATTAATTATTTCAACATGGATTAGTATAAGTTATCACTTCGTCGTGCGCCCCGACACGCACATGTTACGTTTTCGCAAATTGTGGTCCTTCTATATATCCGAAGGAACTTCGTTTCTACCTGGTGACCCATGACACCTTTTCTTTTTATTATTATTCATTACTTAATATGGGGTTACGCTGCACTGCGACCTTAAGGTCTTTTCTGGTCCCCATCAGAGCTGTTTACACTACTGCGCCATCTACAGCTCGCGTTCTAGTTCCAGAGTACTAAAGAACTCCAATATCTGGGAAGGCTTCAAGGAGGTTACGTCCTCTCTCCTACAAGTATCTCGTCCAAAGAATTGTTTCCTTTGGCTTGCAATGGCGAGGCATTCTGAAGCCAGGCGAGCAAGAATTTCCTCCTCGTCCTTACAGAATCTACACTCGTCAGTTTCTGATAAACTTATTCTCATCAGATACTTCCTGAGGCGACAGTGCCCTGTAAGGAAGCTAGTGAGGTGGTGTAGTTTGTCCTAACTTAGATCCAGATACCCTTTGGATCTTGCAGTTATAACCCTTAACTGGCATCGTTGGGTCAGAATTGACCCGGCCCATCTTCATTTCATCACAGGACAGGCGCTTTTGCACTTATGTGGTTGTGGTTCCGTGACTTCTCATAAATATTTCGTACAAATAGATACCTCAAACGCCAGTTCCATGTGAGCATCGCAAAGACCGAATAGTACGCGTTAGGGTCAGTTTTGACCCGAGGATACCAGTTGCGTGTGTTTTGAATTTATTTCACCATGGATTTTCTCGTTATTGACGGTCGGCAGTATGTCGAAAAAGTACGTGAATTGTTCTTGAACAGTGAAGATGATGGCAAAGAGTCCTTAAATGCGACGAAACTACAACGAATGAAAGTAGGCCTGCAGTAAGTACGGCAAAAAAACTACGAAGATCTTACATGTGTAAATGGAAAAATGGCGGTAAATATTTTACAAAGTGTGATAAGTGTAACGGGCACGTGTTTGAAGCACCTGCAGAGCACAGCTTATTATTAATTATTATTATTTGAAAAATGTAAGAAGCGAGTGATAGGTTATGCAATTGTTATTGCACGTTTTTTAAATGAGAATTTATTTCTTTATTTTTTGTAAAATGTGAAGGATAAATGTATTGTATGAGTGCCCATTATAATGGTTTTTTGATATTTTGATGTTTCAGTTGAAATATCGGAAATTATTAGAGATGAAACGGATATCCGGTAACTATCAGGTATCCGGCCTTGTTTTCACTATCCGGCCGGATACCGAATAGTAATTCAGTATCCGGCCGGATTTCGGATAGTAAAATTCAAAAATCTGACACAATAAACATGCCGTGTACTTGTTATTGTCACTGTTTAAATCAAAATAATGCCAAGTTGGGGATCGTCCTGATCTCCGCTTACGTGCGGTAACACCCGAACGCGCCCGAATATTTCGATTTTGTTCACCGCGCCTATATTCAAATCAAACTGATCGCGTCATGTAAGGCGATTAAGGGCCGAATATCCGGTAGCCGAATATCCGGCGCTCCGGCCTCGTAGTTTGCCGAATATCCGGTATCCGGCCAAACCACTATCCGTTTCATCTCTAGAAATTATATTGCGTTACACATTTTCAGAGGAAGTATTTGTATTTTTTTCCTACAATAAAGTGTATTTATATTCAAGATTTTTTTGTTTCTAAACCTGTTGTATTCATTGCTAAAAATTGATGAAATAATGATATTTTGTAATTTGAAGGTTTCAACCTTTTTTAAAAGTATCGGGTCAGAATCGACCCGAAGATAACAGTTACGTAAGTAAGAATGACGATACCAGCGGAAGGCTTAAGTTCAGAAGGAACTATTTGGAGTGATTCATCCCTGGAAGATTCCGTCAGGGCGTTTTTCTTTCACTTTCCTCCTTCTCCTTCTCCCGATACTCTTTCTTATAGGCATCTGAAAATAAGAATGCAGCGCCAATGTGGCCAATCGTAGAACTATAAATATTGACATTGGAATATTTATGCTGTATTTGTTGTGTGTTTATTTGTGTTTTTGAAATATAATTTTACCATAAATATAAAGACTTTTCAGGCTTCTTTAGTGAACAAGTGTGTTACTGTGTAAGTATTCTCATTGCTATTGAGGCGGTAGGTGATTATCATCATTTGTTTTGTAGCCAAATTGAGAGAAATCTCAGGTTAGATCATGAGATGAATATCTTAATTCTCTGATTGACTCGTTCAATATGTACTCTAGCAGCTGCTATTTTGGCATTCAACAATGCTTCTTCTGTAGTCAACTATTTTTTGTCTTTCAAAAATGGTGGCCTGATCAACTTTATTTTAAACTGTTGACAAATCAAAAAACCTTTGTCCACCATAATAGCATCCTGTGAGCTTTAAACTTAAGTCACTCTGCTGGAAAATCGTTTTATCAGATGCTCTTCCCCCATATGGCTCACTAATATAAGTAATTAAACCTCCAGGAGAAACACCTGTCATGAATTTCACTGTGTTATTAGATTAATACTGAGAGTAAAACCTGATCCTGCAGCAAAGGCACTTTGGTTTCTGTATAAAAATTTCTGTACAGTCTAAGATGATTCGAGTATTTTGAAAACTTTCAAAACATTTTGGCATGTTTTTCTGTATTTCAGAATATTCTGGGAATCTTATGACACAACTAAGAACTCTACTCATAATAGGTAGCATTTCATAAATATATTTTTGGCATAATTCTTGTGAAATGCCAAATAAAAGAGATAATGTCACATTTCAATTTTGTCAATACTAAAATAATACGCTGTTTGATTGTTAATCTATGTGACCGTTGATCACTGTAAACAGATTGTACTGCTTTTACTATTGTATCTAATAGTTTTATATTATTGAGACCAGTGAAACTGTTTAGAGCACTATCTGTAGTTATCAGATCACACAGAGTAGAGACTTTTGGGGTATTCCTTTTTCCCTTCTACACAACCACGATATTTATCACCAGCATGGAAATTCACATTTGAACATTTATTTTCCCAGGAAGAACACTGAGGAACTGAACAATAACGATTCGAACGACTCATAGCTTTCAAAATGATTGCAAATAATAAATATTTGTAAAAAAATCACACAAAAACAAACACAAAACAAATGAGAACGTAAGAACTATGTCAAGATTTTTAATTATTCTGATTGTCACCAGGCGGCGTAGCGCTTATTTTGATTCGCCTATAGGTGCATTTTCCTGTACCACAGAAAGGTTCAGTGCCAGTAAATGCGTTAGTGCTCTTTTTCTGACAAGTATATTGGCCTCTTCGTTTCCTTTGATTCCCCAGTGACCGGAAACCCAGACTATAAAAACATTGTTATTCACTTCCAAGCTTTCTTTCAATTTTACCAGATTGGAAAGAGAAAAGACTTAGAGGAGCTTTATCGCAAACGGTGAGCGAAGAAGCAATTCGACCTGTATTTATGGATATGAATCCAAAACTTCGTATACCGTATTTCATAATTTTAATAAACATATCTTGGATATTAATGTTGCGTTGAATAACACTGCTTTGAAAAGAACAGATAATGTGAGGTTTTTGGGAATTGAGGTAGATGAATATCTTACATGGAAAGTACATTGCCAAACCACGTGTTCGCGATTGAATTCTGCTTGTTTTCTACTCTGAGATCTGAGAGGCATTTTGACCTCCGATCAGCTCATGTCTGTTTATTACGCGCAGGCGCACTCAAGAGTTTCTTATGGTATTATTTTCTGGGGCTCATCATGTGCGGCTACCAAGCTAGTTAGTTGAGTACGTTAGGTACGCTGGCTAGTATTTGGGAGGTCTCGGGTTCAAACCCCGGGGCCGACTGGTCTGCCATGGGGTTTCCTCATGGTAATGTAAGTCACTGCTTGCAAACTTATAAGGCGAATGCTGGGCCAGTATTAATCCTCTGAACCCTACCCACACTTCCTATGTTCCATAAATATCCTGTCTCACCTATCCTTAATGCACTTGTACATACAAGTGTATCCTCTGATCTGGCTGAAGGAGTTAATCCCAAACTCAAGCTGCCCGCCTCCCTGACACATACTTCAGGGAGGAATGAAACAATTGTGTTTCCTTTTTCCATGTGCGGCTTGCGTGCGATGTATTCTTGTGTCAGAAGAAGATTGTCAGGAGCATGGTTGGCGCGCCTTATACTGCCTCCTGTATGCCTTTGTTTAGATCTCTCAAAATTTTAACTTTACCTTCACTCTGTATTTTGGAACTGGCTACTTTAATTTATAAAATGGGGAAGCAGCTTTTGAGACGTGGCGACCGGCACCATTATGATACCCGTGACAGAAACGCTTATATATTACCTAATTTCAAGTTCAGAATAGGTAGAAGATCTCCATTATATTTGGGGTTGAAAGTTTTCAATAGATTGGACTGTAGTATTGAAAATGCCCAATCTTTTTCCATTTTCAGGGCTAAGTTGAAACAGTTTCTAATTGATAAGTGTTACTATACTCTAGATGAATTTTTGTCCTGACTTTTTCCATTATGTAACTATTCATTCAACGGAAATAAAGCTATATTATTATTATTATATAAGCCAACAAATGGTCAAGCTTTGTGCTACGGTAACGATGGCCATGTTTGCAGATTCACTGACAGCCTTCGCTGTTGAACTCTGTCAAACAAATACCAAACAAAGTAACGTCATCGAGTGCAGCCGCTATAGATAATATTGATATTGACCCTACAGTTCTTGGAAACCGCGGTTGTCAATCCAATTAATATAGGCGCGTGAAAAATGCCCGCGCTAGGATCACAGTTCAAAAATGAATAACAAAAGCGACGTATTTCTAGAAACAAATGCGTTGTTTTGTCCGTTTAACAAGCTAATTAGCGAGACATATCTAGACAATACTAATCTGACCCGGCGGCTTTAAGGCCGCCATAGACAAACACGCTGATTGCACGTTTTACCTGAACGTCTCAAACCGTCAAGCAAGATGCAGCGTGTGTGATTTTAAATCGTACCATGAATTGTTTGGCTTGAACAAAATCTACCGACGGTTGATTTTCTTCGAGTGAAACAATAATGTATTTAGATTTGCTTCAAATTATATTCTTTAATTTCAAAAGTAACTTCCATCTTTTATGACGATTTAAGACTTTACAAATAAAATGTGCGATAATCATGCGCGTCTATGCCGACCTTAACAGGGCCGCCTGCGAATGACTCACAAGATGTACAACGAGTTACGGAATTATTAGTCATTAATAGGTTCCAGTTTTCTAGGAGATTAACAGATTGACCGGTGTTGCCAAAATATAAGTAAATCTCGAAAGTTCAGATATTTGGGGAGAAGACTTGGCAAACTCTACTTTACAACGTGAATGAAAAATAAATTTACTAACATCGTTATTTACCTATTGGTTTCGCCAACTTAGCGCATAATTTTCGAATTGACAGGTCAATGGAATTCCACAACAATAGATTTAGAAAAATCATTTTCTATTTTTGCAATTATCGAATATATGTCGAGTTTTGGCGCAGTGGTGGCTTCATCAGATAGATCCTATACGAAAAACTGGAACACTCCATCTATTGAGCTGAATGAGACGAAAAATGAGTCGATCTAAAGCTCCTAATACAAGACTCTCGATTTTCGGTTGTCACCTTTCTCCTTCTAAACGACTCGACCGATTGAAATGATTTGTTGCACAATCATAGGCAATGCTGATGGGAAGGACACAGGCTATATAAACAAACAA
Organism: Cynegetis impunctata; assembly: GCA_030704885.1. NCBI lineage: Eukaryota > Metazoa > Arthropoda > Insecta > Coleoptera > Coccinellidae > Cynegetis > Cynegetis impunctata. The sequence goes on from JARQZK010001445.1 coordinate 1,888,699, forward strand.
TAAATTGCACCACGGAGGAATAATCACCATAAAAAAATATCAAAATCAGATTTCTTAAAAACTGTCGTTGATAAATACGGAATTTGTGCGCCAAAATGACTTGATTGACCATCCAAAAAGAAAATACAAAATCGGACTAGAAACGGAGGAATAATCACAAAAAAAAAAAACAAAAACAAGCTTAAAACAGTAGCGAACCACTCAACTTAACATTGTAAGAGCCTACTGCCTTGAAGGCAGCTTCAAGAAAAAGAGAATAATTATTTAAAAAATCATATTGCGTAAATATCTAAATTCTAACACTTAATTTTAACATGATATCGACCTAATATGAAAAAAAAACATTTATTAATAGAAACAAATAAAAGATAAAACAGGACGACAGTTTTCATGTGACACCGGGTAGGAACGGAGTTTCTTTCGCTGTATATTATGTATCAAATATTATTCTTTTCATTTTTCAATTTTTATTTTTTTTTCAATTTTTTTCTATTTTTTTAATTTTTTTTTAAATTGATGAAAACCAATTGTTAACATGTTTGAAACATACTCTGAGTTTAACGATTTTCACATATATGTGAAAATCGTTAAACTCGGAGTTTTATGTCTCAAACATGTTATAAAATATTAGACACAAATTAATAACTGCTATTTGATACTTCTATTCATATAGCGAAAAGAACTTCGTTCAAACAGGGGTGTCCTACGACACCTTTCGTAATTTTTGGGTGTAACCGGCTTTCCAATACCGCGAATGTTCACGTTCGGCAACGTCGCAGTCAAATCACGACTCATACTGGACCAAGCATGAATCACTGCTGTTGTTTGCCAGGTGTCCAAAGATAAGGAAATCTACACAAAAACTGATTTTTTTCTACAAGGAACTGGTGATCAATCGACGATTTACAATGACTAACTGTACTAGCAAAGCAGGTTTCATTATTGAGATAAATTAACTTGTTTGCATACATACATATGCGGTATCCGAAGCTATAACTTCTGCTATTTCAATTTAAATACGAACCGAACCGAACCATAAAATGTCTCAAACGACCGCAAATTTTTTTCCTGAAATACTATTAAATATTTTTGCTATTTCAACCTGAACCTTAATTTTCAAAATAGTACAAGGTCCTCTTTGAAATAATATAGAGTATGGGAGGTTTTCATTTCGATCGAAGCGTATTCAACGAAAATAAAAATCATGTTTTCTATGAACGAACACAAAACCTTTTCAAGAGTTCTGTGCGACGAAACACAGCACATCACCCTTTCTGTTTGTCACAGAGTACATTATATGAAATAACACAAAACCTTTTTAAGACTTCTATGCTACGATACAGAGCAACATCCTTTCTGTTTGTCACAGAGAACATTATAAAACGAACACAAAACCTTTCCAAGAATTCTATGCAACGATACAGAGCATCATCCTTTCTGTTTGTCACAGAGAACATTATAAAACGAACACAAAACCCTCGACAAAACCTTTCTAAGAATTCTATGCAACGATACAGAACATCATCATTTCTGTTTGTTACAGAGAACATTAAAAAACGAACAAAAAACCTTTCTAAGAATTCTATGCAATGATACATAGCATCATTCTTTCTCTTTGTCATAGAGTAGCTGATCAGTTGTTATAGAATGTATTTTCTCCACGATCATCACAGAATTCGTCAATTCTGATATCAAATTTGATTACAGAATGCTGGAATTCTCTCTCTTGAGATTGAAGAAATATTCTGCAACACCTCTGCCCCCATGCAATTTAAATGTATTTGTTTTCTCTCCCTTGTGATAGAATAATATTCTCACACTGGCTACCAATAATGACATTAGCCTTGACGCAGTTGATTGTCATCGTAGTGACAAATTTGAGTAAGTGTCAAAATTATTGCTGTCACGTTTTCATTCGAAAATATAATAAGTATTATGAATTTATGCAGGGGTTCAGAATCAGAGTGTGAAAGTACACCACTACACTGGTCATTGTTATCGGAGGACGTCGGCTACTGAGTGGACACAGGAGCAGATATGGAAACACTAAAAAGGCATGGGAGGTGGAAGTCTTCTCAAGTGCCAGAAGGATACATAGAAAATTCGGTGCAAAATCGAATAAATAAAGCAAATAAGTTAGTCTCATCAATTACTGGATCTAATACACCGCTAATCATGCCTTCCACTTCAAATTATGTGACTGTTAGTACATCTTCTACAAACCATGCAATTCTTGAAAATTCTTCCAATAATGCACCAGTTTTCATTTCGAGAACTATACAAATATAACAATTAATTCAAAGTAGAATGTTTCTTGAATTATTGAGTGTTTACCTAATATAATTGTGATTGAGTTCTGTAATATAAATTATCTTTTGTTCGTTTTCATATAAAATTATAAATTTAAAATTTGTGATCGTGGAGAAAGTATGGTCTGCTACTCGGTTAGAATGAAAATTCGTGATGCTCGTGGTTCCTCACGCTCGCCTTCGGCTCGCGCTCGGAACTTTTCCACTCGCATCGAATTTTCTTTCTAACCTTGTTACAGAATATACTATTCTAATATAGTTTTTTGTAGGCCTAATCTGAATTTATTTTCATTTCACCAAATAAAGCCTACGATTTCTATGAATGAACACATAATAATTTGTAGAGTTTTTTCTTTAGAGAGCATCATCCTTTCTCTTTGGATCACAGAGAATAACATTTTTATTTGGCCTGGGGAGAGACTACTCCGATATCGCAACTACTAGATCAATTTTCGTTGACACGGATAAAGGACTAACGAAAACATCCTCGTTCTAATTCCTGTTCAACTAACGATCGTCGAACGTACAAAACACAGTCTAAAAGTCCGCTGATGGACGTTCAGGAAATCTATATTTTCGAAACGTATATATTCGTCGAAACGAGGACGGCCTCGGCTTTAAAACCGCACAAATTCGGATAATATGAAGCCCAATAACCTCATCCAACATCGAATACGAACCAAATTTGCCGAAATATCTAGCCGGCCTTCTACATTCAATGTCACGTCGGGTATTGATACGGGGGCGTTCGAAAAGTGTTCCGTCTCGAAATAATTCAAGTTGAAATGCAAAATTGAAAAATATTGTTACCTATGTCACAATTATAAATACTCACATGAAATAACAAGAAAAACGGTGTCAATGGGACACCAAGTAGGAACGAAGTTCCTTCGGCTAATATAGGACCACAGTTTGCGAAAACGAAACATGTGCGTGTCGGGGCGCACGACAGAAGTGAAAACTTATACTAATCCATGTTGAAATAATTAATATTGAAATGTGGGGCTAAGAGCTCTAACGAGATTGTAAATAAAAAAATTTGAAAAGCCAGGAGTAACATCTGGGATTCGAACCCAGAAATACGGCACACCAGGGTTTAGTACTTAGACCACTCGGTCGTCAACGCAATGTAAAAATAAGACGCAAGAGTGTACCTATATAATGAGAGGATAACGTATCGCCACAGGGTGGCCAGATTGGGCGATTTATCGCAAATTGGGCTACTTTTAAATTTAAATTGCGACTAGAAATTTGACAATGTCGCAAGTCGCAAATTGGGCGATTTATTATGCCGTGAATTGCGCCTTCACACTCTGTACTCTGTTCATATTTAGTCACTTATCGTCTCGACGATATTTGCATTCGATTATCGATTCGATGTATTCGATTCTCTTTATTCAGCACTGGTTGGGTTTTGTGGTGGCATCACTGAGTCAACTACTGTCACTTGCTCTTGCTAACTGTAGGGAAATGTCAAAGCACGGTATATTCTATATACTGTAATGTTTTTTTGGAGGAAGGTTATAGATTTAGAAAATGCAGCCAACCAATTCATGTCTGAAGATTTAGCTCTATTTGTATTTACTCTTCTAAGCTTACCGTCATCCAATGCATTTATAGAGAGGATATTTTCATTGATGAATATTGTTAAATGTAAAATTCGAAACAAAATGATACTAAAAAATGTTAAATTCAGTTGTGTCTATTAGATCTCACTTTGCAATAAATGAGATTTGTTGTGAAGAATATTAGGGCCAAGCAAAGCTATGTATGCAAAATTTAAATCTGATATGTATCTGCAGCAGAACCAATCCACAACTTCAACCACGGACAAAGATAATGATGATGTTATGATTTGTGAAAAATTTATATAAAAACAAAGATATTTGTAACAGAATCGTGGTTTTGATTTTAATAGTATTTTAAGTAAAAAGTTCCGAAAATACCTTCTATTGTTTTTTTTTGGAAGAGTAGGTAATATGTTGGGTGCAGTATTTTTCGTGCGGTTGCCGAAAAAAATCATTATAGCGATTTTGGGCGACAAATTGGCAGCAAAACACGTATGAAATAACTGCTAGAATAAGTGACTTTTATATGCAAAAATACTTGTTACCAATATTTTCCCGTTTGCGACATGTCGCAACCACGATTGCGCTTTTGGGGACAAATCAGCGTCTAAAGTGCGACACGGCTCTGAAAAATCTGGCAACCCTGTATCGCCACGCTATATAATTGAATATAAACCTACAATACGTAGACATTATTTTATGGAACAAATTTGTAACGCTTTATCTTTTCATTATGCCATATCTGATTCCTACCGTAATCTGTTCTTTCATGCATATAACTTACACAAAATTATTTCGATGTTTCACATCTGACGTTTTCGAGTTGCTTGTACATGAATTAATGAGTACATATAATGCATTGGCGATTGACGTGGCGGAGTGGGATAAGAAAGAGAAGGGATGAGAGAACGGAAAGAAAGATAAAGGTATACAATATTCGCTTGTGTTAACTAAAAGCGTGACTTTCGTCAGTCAGTCAACTTCCGTCACACTTTTAGTCTCGCATATTTTTCAGTTTGTTCCCGCAGCTAAATCCCTATCTCCTCCAAGCCTGCCGTAAGGAACTTCTTTCCAAAAATTTATTCTCTTATTGAAAGGAAGTTCCTCATAGACACCTGGCGAATGAAAGCTAGGCCTGAAATTGTGTCCGATACGACAGCTATGCGTGGGCATCAGATGTTTACGTGGATGGTTGTTATTTTATTCATAGAGAATTAAGGTAATTATGGAGATCCTTCCAGAGTACCCGATTTAGATGAAATTTCAGATTCTTGCTTATTTTTGGGCTGCAAAAAACGAATACGAACTCAGATTTTGTCGCTTTCTCAACTTTTTTTTCAAAAAATTAAGCTTCCTACTCTACCTTCCAACCCGACGCAATTTGCGGCATTCTAACATTCTCCATGTGGTATAATAAAAACGGAATAGCTAATTACTTCCTGGTCTGCAGTCCTCATCATCATCGTTACGACTTACGTCCGTTCATCAACGGGTAATCGACGTTGAGTCACGTAGAAATTGAAAACTAGCGTCATCCTAGTCGTTTAGCTTTCTCCGGATTTTTCACGCGTATTTCTAGCGCGGAGTTCAGTAATGGATTTTCTTTGTTTCGCCCTACACTCTAGGAAGTAAATAAAACGGTTAAAATCAACATATTCGATGCGATGTTTCTGTCAAAAGTCATGATTTTCATTAAGACATTAAAGAACGCATTCCGTGTATCGGGAAAATTTTCAAAAACAGCATCCCCTCATATTTTGACGTCGGTGTGAAAATTTTCGCCACTTGGTTCCCCAAAATTTGATCACGTCAAAATTTCTATCCAAATTTCAAGGTTTAGTTCTGCAACTGCAGATAACAAATTTAAACTCATTCGATGGAAGTGAAAAAATGTAGTGGAAAAATATATATATATATGTGTATAGTATATATTATATATATATATATATATATATATATATATATATATATATATATAAGTATATATATATATATATATATATATATATATATATATAATATATATATATATATATATATATATATATATATATATATATATATAATATATATATGTATATATATATATATATATATATATACTATATATATATATATATATATATATAATACTTATATATAAAGTATATATATATATATATATATATATATATATATATATATATATATATATATATATATATATATATATATATATATATATATATATATAATACTTATATATATATATATATATGTATATATATATATATATATATATATATATATATATATATATATATATATATATATATTTATTTATTTCAGTTGTTGTTGCCTGTGAACTATTTTTAACTTTTTGATAAATAAATAAATAAGCGTATGGCATTATTGCCGGGGAGCCTACACATTATGTGCGGTATTCCGGCGCCGATTGCCTCTTTAACCCTGTTTTAGGTAATTAGTAATGAGGCGTACTAACCCAGGGGGACCGACGGCTTAACGTGTCCTCCGAAACACGGTAGCGGTGGTGTAGAAAATTTGTTGGTTTGTCGTGGGAGTCGAACCCACGTCCTCTCGATTGCTAGTCGAGAGCGATGCCACCTGAGCCATCACCGCTACAACTTTTTGATAATTATTAGCAATAACAGGCTTGGTGAATCTCAAAAAACTCGATTTTATTAAGAAGTTGACGTTTCGCCACGACATTCGTGGCTTTATCAAAACTTTTGAAAAATTGAAATTTCTTAGACGTTTATTGATTTGAAAAAATTTGAATAGTTAATAAAAAAGACTACCATGTTTCATCAAAATTTTTCGGCTGTGGCCGTTCTCTGTTATTTATTACGTGCTATTCAGTCCAATATTAACATTCAAATCTGTTATTATTAGATGGTAAGGAAAACCACAATTTTTTTCAAATCAATAAATGTCAAAGAAATTTCAATTTTTCAAAAGTTTTGATAAAGCCACGAATGTCGTGGCGAAATGTCAACTTTTTAATAAAATCGAGTTTTTTGAGATTCACCAAACCTATTATTGCTAATAATTATCAAAAAGTTATATATATATATATATATATATATATATATATAATATATATATATATATATATATGTATATATGTATGTATATATATATATATATATATATATATATATATATATATATATATATATATATATATATATATATATATATATATATATATATATATATATATATATATATATATATATATATATATATGTAGGGTGTCCCAATGGTAATTTCCAATCCTAGTAACCATAATATGTATTATTATTCGATTGTTGATTTTTGTTTTTTTTTTAGAAATCACTCAATGAAATCAGTAGAAAATTAACAACTTGCTATTTGCTGCGAGTGGTGGCATTAAAGAGAGTATTTTGCCATAATATTTGAGAATTTTATGCATAATTGTTGGTTCAGTAGGTAGAAAAAACTAATTTTCAACTTTTACATACAAATTATTTGTGTTTAAAGTGGCGCTGGTACAAAACAAATGTATCACATAAAAGTTACCCTCTAAATGCAGATGGCCAACAAAAGCAAGAACGTGATTAAAATTGAAGATAGGATTAAGAAAAAATTGACTGACGGTCTCCTACTCTTCCAACGCATTTTACCACACTACTATTTTCAATTTTGTCTGCTTATTTTATATTAGTTTTTATCCCAAAATTGTACCTCTTCAGCGTCTAAGATACAACCAATTTCATTAATAGATTTCTGGCCAATTTTTTCCTCTTCAATAACATTCCCCAACTTTTATCGAGTTCTTCACGCTCTCTTGTTCAAGCAGTTTATAATAGGAATGTTTTGATATTTTTAATAGTTTGGTATTATGTATTATGTATTAGGCGAGGAATTTCACCATCATAATGCATATCCGTAGAAGTTATTATTCATATCTCCATTGGAAGCCTTGAAATTGATACGCTGTCAAGTACTACTATAAACGAGTTTTTTTACACACTTCGCGAAATTTTTGTTGCGATTACGTGAATTCTGATTTTGCACAAATTATTATCACATTAAGTGTAACATTGATGGCGTTTCCGCATTATGAAAAATATACCATTTTAATTGAAGGAAAAATAACAACTCTATCCATTCATTAATTTCAAGAACATTGCGTCAGATTCGCCACTTATAATAGACCGATTAAGTAAATGAAAAATATTATTGCATTAATAAATTGAATGTCTATGTTCTATGGTAGAAAATTATTAACAAAAACTTTATCCACAAAATTTGTGTTGATTTATTAAACTTTCAATATTATAAAATATATATGAACTTGCTTATACTTAAACCCGCTCTTTAATAATAAATGCATGTATCTAATGTTCAGATTTTAAACAAACTATAATTGATTATATATTAACAAAATATAAAAATGAAATTACTTAACAAGAAAAATTCAAGCTTCTTTAGGAATCGCGAATCCAAAGGAGGGCATAGATGGAAGTTGACCCCTTTGAAAAGACAAAAAATAGGAATAAATAAGCAGATATTAAAGCTGTGTTTATTTTCAAAAATATCCGCGGAGGATACGCTTTGGTGGGAGTTCGACCCACCGGTAGTTTATCAACCCCCCCTTCCGAAAATCTACCCTAGATCCGCCTCTGATATATGGGTATACTATATTTTGTTATATTGAAACTTGCAGTTGAAAATTCCGTGAAATCTAAAATACAGACCACTTGTGACAATTTGGAAAAATACTAATATCTAATCTTATCAAAAATGATATAATCTTGATTAATGATAACATTGAACAAATTATATGAGCGTTAAATAAAACTTTACTCAACAAGAACTAAGTTCCAGATACAGCTTATTATTATTCAACACCAGCACTAGTTCTTGAAATACTTTTGGATGCATATATTCTTGTACTTAGTCAAAGCAGTCACTTAATAAAAGTTGAAGAAAAACGATAACTCATCACTTCATATACTTAGTATCCAACATAAATGAAATTTCGTCGAATACGTATTTTAACGTAATTGGACTAAATATAAATGTAGATGAAGATTAAAAATGACATACCTTAGTTCCAAATTATTCATGAAATTTTCGAGGTCGATTTTGTCCAAAAGGACGAAATCCCCCACACCTACAGGCTGGTTTGATGACATTTTCGCGATTTTTGAATTAACACAACTTAATTTAACATTATCTCGATTAATTTGAGTCGAAGTCAGTCGAATTATCTGTTTACGAAAGGAACACGTTGGATTTATAACAACACCTGTACGGGGTCACAAACACGAATGCGTTAAAGCAACTGCCAATTTTTGAATGCCGCCAAATATAATGTCACAACACTACGAGCACAGCAGACCGACTGCTTCAAATTCCGACGTGACGTCATAGAAATGAATTTTACACCTTACAGAATATCCCCCACTATGATTACTCATCTGTCAATGTCATAAAAAATCCTTCCTAGAAATTATCAACAACAAACAACCTACCACTACCCATTGGAGCATTATTCGAAATCATAGCAAATTATACAGAAAAAACTGATTATGGATTTGCATTTTCTCGATACATAGTTATTCAATAGGCGAAAATGAAGAAGCCATCACTTTCATTATAATCAAAAAATTCAGAATAAGTTTAGACAATAGCATCTATCAATAAAACATAATTTTCGTGAGGAATTGATGAAGAGTATTAAATGAAAAAACAGAACTTTAAAATTAATTTAGTGATATTCACTACTTTAGTCTGGCTACATAATAAAATTGCTACACCGTAAAAAATTATTTCAAGACAAATGTCATTAGTTATAATACAGAATACAGTGTAGGTGAAGTTTTAGTCATCACCTATCGATGTAAGGCAAGATGTAATAGTGGTGCAATATTTGGAAAAGTTATAATTCTTGCTTCGGACAAATTCGTTCTGTAGCTAATTTTTGGGTGCAAGAATAAGTTTTCCTCTCATTATCCTTATAAGTAGCAGCCAGAAGGTAAGATGAGTGCTCTCCATTTGCTAAAATTTGTTAATTTTAATTCGGTCTCTTTAGTTGAAACGAAATGTACGAAAATCGTGACTATTACGAACATATGCAACACGAATTGACGCCTAAACGAAATCTAAAAGACGACGAACCTATTTTGAGTGAAAAAAAGTTTGCAGTATATGGAGCAACAGCAGCTTTACTTATAATAGCAGGGAAACTATATTTTCAAAATGGTAAGTATAGCACACTTTTGTTTATAATCATTTGTACAAATTTCACAATGATTTCCTTTAGTATTTCTACTCATGATTTATTGCTTCAATTCACAAAAATTTTATCAGGCAGTCTGATGATATTTGTAATTTCAGAAGAGTATCTCAAGAAGCTTATACTTGAGACAAAACTGGTATCCTATGAGAAAATATTGACCGATGGTGAAGTTATGATAACATATGCTTGGAAAAATTCAGTGAAATATAGCCAGATCTGGTTACCATTACTATGTGGTAGTCTTGTTACATACTTCACTTGGCTCATGGTTTATTTAGATTCAAAAGAACCAGGAATTCAACCTCCAAGTCCTTTTTCACCAAGAAAACACAGGTGATAATTTCATTGAAGACAACTATAGTATTTGTATATACATTTTATTAATTGCTAACATTATTTTAAATAAATGAAGTATTTGATCAATTTTTTTGCATTTTTTAATGAATTAATTTATATATCTCACCACCTGTTAATGAATAGTTATTTTTTTGTTTTAGGTTTCGATCTCCAAGTCCTGTTTTTCATTTGAACTATATTTTTGCTATAGTTGTTGGATTTTCAGTTTCATGTTATACTTACTACAGAGGTTTGTCTATTGATTACTGATTGAATTTTCCTCAATTTCATTTTTATATTATTTATTTATTTAATTTTACTAATGCAGCTTTTCCTGACAGATTATAAATAATAACATAATTATACAAATACTTAGATATACAAAAATTGTAACCTTTGAAATAAAGATATAGTTTATAATTTTCTTGGTATAAGTTTTTTATTATCTAAGACAAATTGAGTTATAAGTATAATCAGAAGATAAATATACTGTTCAATCTTTTTTAAGTTCTCTTGCGGAAGGAGAACTGCTGGGACAATACAATAAGGGCACTGTTTTCAGCATATTTGAACAATCAAGGTGTTTATTAGTTTTAGTAAAAAACTATATTCTCAGTTTTGTTTCAGAAATATGAACTTCAGTTAGCATTTCATGTAAGAGACTTGTGAATTAGTTATTTTGTTGTAACAAAGCTGGCATGAGCATATTAACTTTTTTCGCTGTTGAGTAGGTTGTGAAAATTTGTTTCATTGAGTGTTAAAATTTAAATTCGTATCATTATATGCAATAGCTAATAAAAACAAAACTGTACATCATTGAAATTAATTGAATAAATATTAAACGAATAAATGAAGTTTTAATAGTTTTTTATTTTTCCAATGCTTTATCAGTTCTAAAATAATTGAATTGAAAATAAATTGGCAAATTAATTATATGTCAATTGGTAAATCTTGAGGAGCCCTTTTTTTTATTTTATAGAATGAATTTCAAAAAAATTCCTTCAGTAAATGCGAATGAATGGATTTGTTTAATTGAAGTGTAATGTGAATTCAATATTCCATTCGAAAAACAATTCTGTGCTCAGATTTCCATATTATGATTTATTCATATAAAGTATGTACTTTTTTTCTTTGATCTAAGATTTAACATAATTATGTTATTTGTTAAATGTGTAAGTAAGTAAGAAAATTGATTTTTTCCAGTGTCGAAATGGAGGTTTTAAATGTTTTTGAGGAAAAATTTGAAGACATCATCAACACCGAAATAAAAAGCGTTATGCTGGATAATAGCGAAGGTACCTTTTTTTATTGTTAATCGTGAATAATATCAATAATTCAATTTTTCATTTTTATGAAGAAAATGTAGTGAAATCACCGGAAAAGGTTTGGGAAAGTAATAATATGAAAAACATGAGTTGTTCGTATTGTCGTATTGTTTTCACCGATGTGATTATTCAGAGGGAGCATTATAAACTTGATTGGCACCGCTTCAATTTGAGGCAGTTTTTACAAGGCAAAAATCCAATTACCGAGCAAGAATTTGATGTCAAAAATGGAAATGGTGAGTAAGACAGCAGAAGGAGAAGAAGCATTTTATTAACGAAAAGAATATTTGTTATTTCGATTTCCTATCGACTCTCCAATTTTTTCCTTATTTAAACATTAATATTTTAGATGATATTTCGAGCATATCTGGTTCAGATTCGGAGAAAGAAGATACTTTAGATAGCTTCGCTACAGCACAGGGAAAGATATTTTTGCAGAATGGAACAGGTCAAACGTTTTCTCTTCATAAGTGTTTGATCTTTAACAAAAAGGTGAGAATAATTACGTACTTAGCTGAAAAGAAATAGTGCATATGTCCAGGGCCGGATTTAGGCATGGGCCCGGGCCCAGGGCGGCAAATTGCGAAGGCCAGTTAAATTTTGCTAAAAAAATCAAGAGCGTTTTATGCAGAATTTTTGTTTTCACTCAGATTTATACACTAATCGCTCAACGGACATTGAAGCTCTTTTTTTGTTGTTGTTGAATGTCATCATTTGAAAGGTCTGTGCAAAGAAAAGACATCCAGTACAGAAGAAATTTCGCTGTCACAATTGAACAGATATATTTTGTCAAAAGATCTCCATGACTTATATCCCATTGTAAGTAGGGTAGCTCTAAAGATGTTTTTGTGTACACCAGCCAGCAACTGTGCAGCAGAAAGTTCATTTTCTACTCTTTCACGACTACATAATTATTTAAGATCAACTGTTGGCCAGAAAAGATTAGTTAACTCTGCTGTTTTAGCATAGAAAAAGACTTGACGTGTAAGCCTGACTGATGTCATTGATACGTTCGCTAATATTAAAGCTATAGGCCAGTCAGTTTATATAATTAATTGACAATAATTCCAAAAGTTTTCAAACTTTGATGTAGGGTCGGGAAAGAGATAAAAACAAACTATGAAATTTTGCAACCTTTTCCGAAGTCCGGAACATTGTTAAAATTGCAATAACATTGAATTTTGCCTTATGCTCGTGAAAAAAATTCCAAAAGTTCTGCAAACTTGGAGTAGTAGGTATTGAATATATTATTTCATATCCCGTATCAAATTTGCAACCAATTTAAGGGTACGAAAAATATTTTTTATTTAAATTAACGTTTTTCTTTAATAAACTGACCAAAACAAATTTCAAAAGCTCTGTAAACTTGACAGATACTTCGGAAAAATATACTGAACAGTTGTATAAATTTGCAACTTTTTACGTTGACCGGAACATGTTTATTTATATTCTTTTTAATTAGTGGTAATTTTTTCGAGCAAGATGGGCTCGAAATAATTACAAAAGTTTTGAAACTTGGTTGAAAATTTCGAAAACATCTATTCTGATGCATTTGCAAATTTGCAACCTTGTACGCGGTCCGGAACATTATGCAATTTGCAAAAATACAAAAATCATATTTTTGCAAATTGCATAAAGTTCCGGACCGCGTACAAGGTTGCAAATTTGCAAATGCATCAAAATAGATATTTTCTGAGTTTGCCACCAAGTTTCAAAACTTTTTTAATTATTTCGAGACCATCTTGCCCGAAAAAATGACCACGAATTAAAAAAATTATAAATAAACATGTTCCGGTCAACGTAAAAGGTTGCAAATTTATACAACTGTTCGGTATATTTTTCCGAAGTATCTGTCAAGTTTGCAAAATATTTGGAATTTTTTTTGATCAGTTTATCAAAGAAAAACAAAAACTAATTTTGAATAAAAAAATGTTCCGTACCCTTAAATTGGTTGCAAATTTGATACGTGATATGAAATATTATATTTAATATTACTCCAAGTTTGCAGAAGTTTTGGAATTTTTTTCACAAGCATAAGGCAAAATTCATTATTATGCAATTTTAACAATGTTCCAGACTTCGGAAAAAGCTGCAAAATGAGATTTGTTCCTTTCTCTATGTAGCATTCGCTTGACCAAAGTTCAGAAACTTTTGGAATTATTGTTAAATTTTCGATTTTCAATGTCTGAACTGACTGGCCTACTAGGCGTAAAAATCTGAAAACTTGAGATTAAACTTTTCGAAAAGTTTCACTATGAATTGAAAGTTTTAGCTCTCAATAAACAATTTTATCATTGAATCGTTTTTGATTTCTTAATTTCCTGATGTTACAATCCAAATTGAAAAGAAACGAAATTGATTTTATCTTAAAATCTCGTCGGCAACAAGTGACGAAACATGTAATTTTTCCTCTAATCCATATTTTTCCGTTAATTATGATAACAATAATTGTACTATGTTTAGTTCAACAGTTAAAACGATATCTTGAGGTGTAAATGGAAATCATAGATTCTCTGCAAATATTCCACATATAGTAGTAATTAGCATTATTCTTAGATCATAGTTAGTTAGGTTATATAAAGCTATGACATTATTAAGATGTTATTCAAATTTATTTTTAAGATATTGATGTTCAAATAGTTTTATTTTAGGTCTGGCAAATTGTCGCGTTTGGGAGGCGGGGGCGGCGAAATGCTTTGGGCCCATGGGCGGCAAATTCGTAAATCCGGCCCTGCATATGTCCAAAAAAATAATACTGTATAAAAAAATTGATGTAGTTTAACAGCTTTTTTCATTCAATTTAATACTGCTTCATTGATATAAGGCAAAAATTATCTAATTAATAGAAAATACCAGAAGAACTATCATATTTGCATATTCTTATTTATTCAATTCTTTTTTTTCTCCAGGACGAAATGGATGAGAAAATTCTCTTGCATCGTTTAAATGATTGCTGCGTTCACAATAAACAATGGACTGTGTTCATGTTAGGAGGTGGCCACTTTGCTGGTGCTATTTTCAAAGGAAAAGAACCTATTTTCCATAAAACCTTTCACTGTTACACCGTCAGACAGGGTCAAGGTGGCTCCCAGTCTTCCAAAGACAATAAATCAGGGGGGTCCCATCCTAAGAGCGCTGGAGCTTCACTGAGAAGATATAACGAACAAGCTCTAGTTCAGGTATGAGTTTTATATTAGGAGATAAAATATGCTAAGCAGATTCAATCAGCTCTGTTATTAGTTCTTTTACTCATCTCCAAAAATATGAAATGTTTGTTCTGAAGAACATTAAGTATAAGCTTTACATTGAGAAAAAACAGTGGTGCAATATTTTCTAATTGAGCTAGAACATATTAAGTGATATATCAAATAGTGAAGTAGATTCTAAAATGAAGAAATGTAAATTACAGTTCTAAACATAAAATTTCCAATTCTCAATATATTTGAACAGCCAGTTAAAATAAACGAAATGCAATAAGCACCTGATCTCAATCAACCTTTTGAATAGTAGTTAACTTCAAATATTTCATTTAGATGTTTATTGGACTGGCTTGCAGGAAAATGAGAGTATAACACAAATTGCATTTCACTAAGAAATTGAGTTAAATGGATCATTGAAAAGCTTGTTTGTTCGATTGAAAAGAGTATTGACTATTAGTTTCAATCAAGGCATGTTCCACATCATATACTAAATTTCATGGCGATCCGTTGTTGAACCACAGCAGTACAGCATAGTGATGTCTGGATACGTATCCAAATTTCCGTTGAATCCGAATATTGAAAGGATCCGTATATTCCGGAATCAGTCTGTGTGAATACGGATTCGGAATATTTGGATACGGAATCGAAGTGGATGGCTAGTAATGAATGGAAATAAATTCCGAATGCGCGAAGCGAATGCGCCATGAAGGTTGGATACGGAACCGGTGGCGGTGCTGGCAATCGTCACTGACGGTTGCCAGCA
This sequence comes from Cynegetis impunctata, assembly GCA_030704885.1. Taxonomy (NCBI): domain Eukaryota; kingdom Metazoa; phylum Arthropoda; class Insecta; order Coleoptera; family Coccinellidae; genus Cynegetis; species Cynegetis impunctata. The sequence goes on from JARQZK010001445.1 coordinate 1,904,471, forward strand.
GCGGTTCCTTATCCATCGTCTATTTTCACTCCCTACATTTGAATAAAAAATTTTATACGTTACGCGGTTACGCCTGCAGCGTTGCTAACTGAATCAATTTAATGGTAGATCTAAATATTTTTAATGAGGAATACCGATCTTTCAGGAATTATTTGAAATCTTCAATTTAATTTAACTTCTGACAAAATTCGTAACACTACCTTGTTTCGCATAAAATGTATGTTATAATATTTAAAGCTCAAAAGACGCGGTGTAATTTTTGACAAAAAATATTCTTAAATATTTTGCATAATTTTTCATAAAATATTGCAGTGTAGGTCGGAAATCAAAACAAAATTGATATGAAAATTTGACAGGTATTTGTGTTTTGTCAAATTTTTATGTTGTTTTTCTGTTATTCACGCGTTTTTTATACACGCTGCAATATATTCATGAAAAATTAATATCAAATATTTACGAATTTTTTTGCCAAAATAAACCCGTGTCTCACGGACTTTAAAGCTCTCTAATTATTTTATATTTATTCTGTTTGTTTAGTTCTTCATTTTATTTTTATTTGCTCTGTGCGCTGTTGCGTTTGCATAGAATTCGTATCCCATCCGATTCCGTATCCAGTCCGATTCCGTATCCTTTGGTCGCCCGGGTCCGATGTCGTGGTGTATTTATGGTTGCCTTTTATATGATTGAACTTTTGGATACGTATCCGGGCACTGGATACGGATTTTTCTTGGTTCCGAATACGGATTATCCGAATATCGAAAGGATACGGATATTTACAACACTAGTACAGCACACCCCTGCTGCCAGGGTGTGCTGTGTGTTGAACGGTATTGTAGTTGATACGCTGCAGCGCCATCTAGAGGCGAAATAAAAATTAGCAAATTTGTCGATGGTCGGTCAAACAAACGGTTTTGAAGTTTAGCGTTCTCCTATGATATAATTATATGTACAAACATCCTATTATATATAAGATCAGAAATGCATAATGTATTTTTTAGCATGTTCAAGACATTGTAGAGCAATGGAAGACGGAAATATCAAAGAGTAGTCTAATTTTCTATAGGGCACCTGGTCCTTACAACAGATCTGTTCTGTTTGGAGGTTCCAATCCTATTTTGGAAAGACAAGATGATAGATTGAGGACAATACCGTTTTCTACAAGAAGGGCTACATACACAGAAGTACAGAGGGTTCACAGTGTGTTATCTACAGTACAAATATTCGGTAAAATATTTCTGCACTCAATAAAGAATTGAGTGAAAAAATAATTTTTTTTATTTTCAGGAAATCTAGATAATGCAATAAAACATTTAGATAAACATAGACTTTTGAATCAAAACGCAAAAAAAAGTAGAATACGTTATTCCCAAATTAACAGAGCGAAATCTAGGGAAATTATCGAAAGACCTTTACCCACAGAGCATAGCTCAGAAATTAATAGTCTAGCAAGTTCTCAATCTTCGGAAAATGAACAGGGAAATGAAAATGCTCAGTTAGAAGCTGCAGATCATGAGATTTCGTTAGAGCATTTGCAAATTTTTGAAGATACAGAAAAACTAAAAGGAAAACCTGGTAAAAAGAAAAAACCTAAGAAAAGTAAGACAAAGAAGTTGCAGGAACAGGAACTAAAAAGGAAGAATGAATTAATAAAAATTTTATGTATGGGAAATATACTGATGTTGAAAGAAGTAATTGATAAAATTGGTAGTAACATTGAAGATAATGAATTGGGAGTTCAAAAAGAGTTAAGGATAAATTTTTTTAATGAGATCTTAGACGATGATGGAAATTCCTTATTGCATATAGCAGCAATGAACGAACACAGTGAAATGCTTGAATTTTTACTAGAAAATGGATCTGATCCTTGTTTGAAAAATAAAAAGCTTCAAACACCATATTCTAGTACATCAAGTAAAGAAATTAGGGAGGTTATGAAAGGATTTGCTAGAGAAAATCCTGAAAAATACAATTATAATAAGGTGGGTCCTTTGAAAAAAATACTAAATGTAGTAGTTATTTAATCATTGAATTTTCAATTTGATTTTAGGCGCAGATTCCAATAAATACTCTTAATTCTGAAGAATTAGCTGAAAAGAAAAAGATACAGAAAAAAATAAAACGTGAGAAAGAGAAAATAAAAAAAGAAGAAAATAAAATTAAACAGCAGGAATTGAGCGAAAAAGAGCGATTTTTAAAATTGAGTGACAGAGAAAAGGTAATTTTCGTTCTTTGGGTAATAGAAATATTCCATCAATTAATTTTAATTTCAGAGAGCCTTGGCTGCGGAAAGAAGAATTTTGTCGCAGGATGGTAAAGTTGTGTCTCGATGTTTTTTGTGTGCATCGGATATGTCTGGAAAGGTTCCTTTCGAGTATTTAGGCAACAGGTTTTGTAGTATAGACTGTTTAAAAGCTCACAGACTCAAAAATCCCTCAACAGTTAGCTGATTGTAGCAGATTTGAAATTAGGTTTTCAAGTTTAAATTTGAATTGTTGGATATGTATTTTTTGACCAGATAACACATCTTTTTGGACAAAATTACAGCAATTTGTCTTTCGATGATTTGGGTTTCATTTGAAGATAATTATTTCTTAAATACTAATTTCATAAATTTTTTACCAAACATTTCAGTTGTGAACTTCCTCAAAAATAAATCTTTTTTGTTGTACCATATTCTTCATTTACCTTACTTAGTACCATACGAAAGACATCAATTATTACCTAAGATTATTTGAAATTTTTTTTGGGGAATTCATTTATTCTTTTATATTTATCGGGGAAATTGATTTTATGAACATAAAACAATATTTATGTCTACATGATATAATTGAAAGAGAAATGCACGTACATTAATTAGTTAACCAAAAACTACATGTATAGAACACAATCCAAATTATAATTCTCACACTTAAAGAAATCATATTTATATAAATATGTTGTGAATGTTTAGAAGATTTTCATTCTTCGATTGCCTAGAAGAACTTAACATCTTTCAATTGCTCTGGCATTAATCCTGTGTAGTCTCCTGGCTTTCCATAACCTACAAACAAAAAATTAGTTTTTTACCAATAACAGATAGAAAATTATAATCAGGAAAAATTTACATATATTTTTTCCAGATATCTTACATAATTATCACGAAAATAATATACTCAATATTGAAGTATTAATAAATTAATTCAATCTGGAAAAAAATGTTTAACAAGCTTAATTCATTCATAAATGACAATGTTAGGTAATGAATAAAAATAAACAGAAGTTACTCATTATCATCCCCAATATAAAAAAATTTTCAAAATCCTGAACAGAGTTACTACCTGCTATACTTTTTTTTTAATCAAAATTCATGTTTTTTTCATACCGATTATCCAATTTTACCACTGACAATTAATATGAAAATTATACACTTTAGGATTCAATAGCTGTGATCAATTGTGATACTAACCTAAATCTCTCATCAATTTTGTTGGAGCATTTCTTAGATGCATCGGAACATTGGGTTGGTTGCCCTGTTCGGCAATGCATGTTTTGGCCTTGCCAAGAGCTGCATCGATTTTACGACTCTTTTTCGCTTTAGCAAGGTAGGTGGCACATTGAGCCAGGAGCACATCTGACTCTGGCATGCCTAACAACTGGCAACCATGCATCGTAGACACTGCAAGTTGAAGGGCTTGAGGATCCGCCTCACCTGTTGATAAATTATTATTTCAACGTAATGGATGCTGCTGAATACAATTTATAAGCAAAATTATATTATCTTACCTATATCTTCACTGGCAGCTCTTATCAGTCTACGTGCTATAAACAGAGGATCTTCACCACCCATTATCATTCTGGTAAGCCAATAGATGGTTGCATCTGGGTCGGATCCTCTGATACTCTTATGCAATGCAGAAATCAAATTGTAATGTTCCTCGCCTTTTCTATCATAAACAAGGTGTGATTTCTATGAAAAACAAATAATAATAATAATAAAAAGTATAAAATGTTTGTTCATCATTAATAATCATCACATAAGGATAATAGATTCCCCTTCACTTAAATTAGGATTGAAGATAAATTACCTTAACTCCCTCTTTAACATCATAATAAGTGATTACTTTTCCTTCATGACTGAAGCATTTCTGAATTATTTCAAGATTATTCAAAGCTTTTCTTGCATCTCCTTTACATTCATCTCCTAACCACTCCAGAGCAGCTTCTTCAATGTATGTACTATAATGAAATATGTTTTAAAGTTGATAATAATATAATTAAGATTTTATTATTATCATTAATTACGATTATGAACTTATTATTGTGAAAATAATTTACCAATTTTCTTGAAACTCCTTCTTATCTCCTTTCGAAAATACTTCAATACCCATAACGTCAGCTGCTTTCTTCAAAATTTTATCAACATCCGTACTAGCCAAATTTTCAAAAACAACAAGCCTACACCTGCTGAGAAGTGCTCTATTCAGGTGAAATGAAGGATTTTCAGTTGTTGCTGCAACCAAAATCACTTCACCTTGTTCAATTGGTCCCAAAAACACGTCCTGCTGTTTCTTATTGAATTTTTGAATTTCATCCATAAAAATAACAGTTTTTTTACCGTTTTTCAAGTCGGCTTGGGTAGCCACTGTCTGGAAATCCTTGACTCCACATTGTGCAGCATTCATTGCATGATAAATGTACTTATCAGGATTATCAACTTTACAAATATTCTTGATTATAGATGCTAGAGACGTCTTTCCTGAACCAGGGGGTCCCCAAATTATCATGTTCGGAATTTCGCCCTGTTTAAGAAGAGCGTAAAGCATCGTTGTTTCACCAAGAACATGTTGTTGTCCCACAAATTCTTCTATATTCTTTGGAATAACCTGCTTAGTTAATGGAATATTAGTAGGATCAGATCCATTAATAGCCGGTGATTTTTTTCTATCAAGTCTGCGATGTGAGTGTGTACTATCTGAAGGAGATACAGATCTCTTACGTTTCGCTGGTGAAGCTTCGGAAGTCAGGAATATACACTTGTTTGCATGCGCTTCAATCTCATTAATTGGAAAGGATTTTGTACAAATCGGGCACGTTGAGGTATCTGTTTTGTCGCTCATCGTGGTGGCAGGCATTTAATCAAATACTGATTATGTACTACTTTCTTCTTTTTTGGATTCTAAAATTTGTGTTTTTACTTGGACCGTATAACACTCCCTACACCAAACTTTAACTGACCACCAAATATAACAAAATGCCGGGAGATCCGGATAACCTAATACAGCGTTGCCATATCGTTTTATCAGATTTTCTCTAGAGGCTGAGAAATTTGCCATATTTCCAAAATAACCTTATTTCATCTACAATGTTAAACAATAACAACAAAACAACCTTTTATGTGTGAAAATCATGTATTCATTGTGTGTGAACGACGTTATCAATAAATACGTTGACACATCACTTGCTTTTTATCATTAATCTTGGTAATTGTTTTGAATTTGTAATATAACTCATATAACCAACATATATTATGGTGAATCTTCATGATGTCCTGAATTTTCGAAATTTGCATGTTCTGAAATTTTTTCCTGTTTTAAATATATATCATAAATTCATAAATTTAACCGGTAGCTTTAGAATCAGTGTTGCCGTTTCGTTTTTGACAAATATGCTAACATCTCTCGGGAAAAATGCTAAAAAATGCCAAATGAAATTATTGATATGCTAAAAAAAATGCCAAAGAGTTTAAAAGTATCTTTCAATAGAATTATGAAAATATAATATTTATTTTGACTAATAATTAATTGATTTTAGGCAAAATCAAAAAAATTTATAATGTAGGAACATTTTGTTCTATGCATTTTCATGTTGTCCGTATTTCTACTGTCAGAAAATGTCTTGCATATTTCTGATAGGTAGTAGACCATTGAAATTGCGGCATGTTCACACAAAAAAAAAGTGCAAGTGTGCTCACTTAAACGTTACTATCACAAAACATCAACTATTTAGGCATAAACGTAAAATGAAAATCGTCTTAATCGTCGCTAACTCGCTTCGGGTGCTGACTGAGCGATTCCCCTAATCGTAAAACGTAACAAAAATAATCGTTACTTCGAATATTGATGAATTCCTCTATTAGATAATTATGTTAGGTTTCAGAAATGCCAATAGACTTTATCTTGATATGCATTTATTCCTTAGGAAAAGTGCTAATATCCACAGCAGATTGAAAATTTTTTATTATAGGTAGAGGAAGGCCAAAAAATGCTAAAAACATGCAATATGCTAAACTCAAATTTTATAGGCTGAGACAAAAAAATGCTAGATTTAGCATTAAAAATGCCAAAACGGCAACACTGTTTAGAATAGCCACAGCGTCCACAGCAGTTTTAAACTTCTCTGGTTTTATTCTCTTTGATGCTATTCACATAACTCTTACAATAGCCCCTACAGAATAAAATTTAACCATCACAATGTAAAATCGAGTTTTAATGTGTTTGAGATAAGATGAAAGGAAATTTTAAGATTACGTAACAAAGAACAATTGTAATAGTTTGTTGTCACTTTATACTTTACGGAGACGACACTTTACGAATTTTGATAAACAAAGAAATATCATTTGTAGTGAATGTAGATTAACTAGAGAAGAGTTTTGAGTTATCTTTTTTTCTGTGCTCTCTATGCCCTTCTGTCTTCAAATTTGACAGATAGCCTTCTGTCAGATTTTTCACAATTACTTGTTGAAAATTCGTATTGGGTATTCCCCATTTCCGGAATTATCAGCAATTCCAATAATAAGAGCGGTCTCGATTGCACAATGTAATTGTATTTATTCTGAAACAGTATATTATACATAATTTCCAGACTTATGAAAGAAAACGTTACCAGACTATTGTTTTTATTGAGCAAGGAATTAATCAGTTTTCGCTTTTGTTAGCTGAAACAATGGCTTCAAAACAAGGTAAAATTGAAATTTCTGATCAATTGAAATGTTTTCAACGATGTAATACGTTAACCAATTATCAAAATCCATTTACTCAGAATTTCGATATTTGAATGTATTTGTTAAAAGTAGATTCAAAAAGCTCTTGTTTTCTAGAATAATCAATTCGGTTTTGTGTCATAAACAAAAATGAAGCGAAATAAAGATGGTAAAATCACGCTAGCCATGCTAAAAGGTAAAAAGGTATATGTCGTGTCTTTTCTAAAAAATTTTTGCTTGCTTTTTGCACTTTCACTTAGGTGGTAGTCCCTTTACATTTTTTTTTCAGTTTGAATTCGATTTACTATTTTTAAGGAGACAATGCATCAATTTTGTTTCTAGTTGTTTAGGAAACTTTTTTATCATAGTTCTTTTGACTCCTATTATTATATTTGGTTACAATCTCAATATTTGCCTAGCTGCCCAAAATCCTATACCTATTAGTTTTATTTATCTTTGAACTTCTAAATATTTACACTTAGCTTTGAAATTATTACAGAATAATTCAAAACTGAATTTACATGAAGTAAATATATGGTATTTTACATTGAAATGTGCATGTTTTTGTTCGTAATTTAATTTATATAGATGATAGTTTATTTTAAGAAACTTCTGTTTCCTTCTGACAGATCATATTTACAGGCAAATCAATAACAACTTCTGTTCCTACTATTTCAATTAAATTTCATGCTAATGCTGAACAATTAGAGGAATTATATGTGAGCGATGATGAACAAAAATCTGAAATAAATGAAAAAAAGTTATCTGCATCTACAAAAGAAAAAGGCAGCCATTCTACAGGTAATAATTACAAATCTGAAATGAAACATGCATCATTTTTAATTTCTTCTTTTTCATTTCTTCAGGCGTTTGTAGTTTTTGTTTTCCATTAGTTTAAAATTTAACAACAGCAGTTGTAGACTGTTCAGAAATATTTATTGTAGGAAAAACTTACAATTATCTGGTATAGTTCTAAATTATCTATTAAAACATAAAACCCAATACTTATTTGACAAGATTCAGATTTTCATAATACTTGAAAATGATTTGACAATTGAAATGTCAATCTGCAATTGAGGAAAATATGGCATTTATTACTTATTTTGTGTTTTTTATTGCTGATAAAGACCTTTATACTTCTGAAATTGGGTTTAATTGTGACACAAAGTATTTTTCATTCCAATATTCATTAAATCTCTTCAGCATAATTGAATAGTTGCATATTGTCAAATATAAGTTATGAAAGAAAACAATCATGGATGAAACTAATTTGAAACAAGGTTGAAATCGCTGTATATCAAATTAAGTCAAATTTTGTGGAAAATATCATGATTTTATGTTTTGCCATTAAATGATAAACTATGCATAAAATTTTTATGAACTCAAGAGTCACATTTCATAATAAAAGATCAATAAAATAACAGCTTTATAATATAAATTTCACTCTGGACTGGAAGTTCTCCACACAATTTAGTGTATTTAGGTTCCGAAAGAACATTTAATTACTTATGAATGTCCTTGGGTTACTTTCGTTTGTGACTGAGTATAACTAGTTAATTATAATTTTTTAAATGTGTGATAACAAAGTACAATAATTGACATGGAGACTCTTGGAAGTTGTAAGAATGGTAAAATTATTGTGTTAGATAAGAAATTGAATAGGCTGGTACTAAATATTGAATGGATGAAAATACTTCAGAATAGCAATTAATGCATAAATGGAAAGCACCAATTTCCAGACATTCCAGAAATGCAAATGGTTCTATTTGCCAAAAGTCTTTGAAAGTAAATTATCTGGAAAGTTCATAAAGCATTAGCTGATATATCTTCCTATATATCATTGTTATTTAGAAGATTTGATATTCCGCGTCTAGCTAGCTAAGTAGACCTGTATTTTCTGTATTTATTCCGATTTTAGTGAGGTTATTATATATGCTGATGCTGACAATTTCATATAACGCCATCTCGTAAATTTTTGTAGTACTTATATCCAGAGCCGGATTTATGAATTTGCCGCCCAAGGGCCCAAAGTATTTCTCCGCCTCCCAATCGCGACAATTTGCCACACCTACAATAATACTATTTGAACATCAATTTTTTAAAAATAAATTCGAATAAAATCTTACTGATGTCATAGCTTTATATTACCTCACTAACTATGATCTAGGAATAATGCTAATTATTACTTTGTAATGTGGAATATTTGCAGAGAATCTATGATTTCCTTTTACACCTCAAGATATCGTTTTAAGTGTTAAACTAAACTTAGTACAATTGTTGTTATCATAATTAACGGAAAAATATGGATTAAAGGAAAAGTTACTTTTTCTTTGTTTCGTTGAGATTTGAAAAAAAACCCAGTAGTCCTTCATATTTTTTTTTGTCTCATCATTGTTTACCAACCATTCAGAAATTAATATTTTTTTCACTTATTTTGAAACCACATAAACTGAAAAGAAATCAATTTGGTTTTTTTCAAAGTGGATTGTAACATCAGGAAATTAAGAAATCGAAAACGATTCAATGATAAAACTGTTTATTGAGAGCTAAAACATTCAATTCATAGTGAAACTTTTCAAAAAGTTTAAACTCAAATTTTCAGATTTTTTTACACCTAGCCTTAATATTAGCGAATGTATCAACGACATCATTGAAGTCAAGCTTACACGTCAAGTCTTTTTCTCAAGTTTTCTTCTATGGTTAAAATAGCTGAGTTGACTAACCTTTACTGGCCAACATTTGATCTTAAATAATTCTTTACTCGTGAAAGAGTAGAAAATGAACGTCTGCTGCACAGTTGCTGGCTGGTGAACACAAAAACATCTTAAGAGCTACCCTTACATTTGGTTATACTTTCTGGAGATCTTCGGACAAAATATATCTGTTCAATTGTGACAGCAACAAAAATTCTGCATAAAACGCTCTTGATTTTTTAGCAAAATTAAACGCCTTCAAAATTTGCCGCCCAGGGCCCGGGCCCATGTGGCCCGTGCCTAAATCCGGCCCTGCTTATATCACTGTTACCTTAAAATTTTGCGAGATGGCGTTGCATAACATCCAACTGTTGAATGTTTTTATTTGGATTAAACGAAAAATACGGTTCATTATTCATTTGCAGTTGATATGTGGACATTACAATGCCTAGAAAACTTTCGAAAAAAACATTTTTCTTAATTTTACGTTCGTGTCTATATATTTTTCGAAACATCACGGTTTTTAATCTTGCTTCGCTCGGTAATTTTTATTGCCTTTCCAAATCTCGTAATTATTCAACTTTTTCCAGTAATTGATTCCCAATGTATATATTTCATAAATAATTACCTAAATTTAAACTTTTGATATATACAGCCACAAGGTTTTTTGGTTAAACTTCCAACTGTAGATAGGCCAAGCTACAGAGATTTGTAGGGAGCATTTTGTGTAAAAAGTGTTAGAAGAAAACCAGCTGCGCCATTGTTTGTAAAATAGTTCCATATGGTATAGTGATATGTTTTTCACTCGACTTTATTATTTATAACTTTGTTATTAACAATTTTATGCAGAAAATCGCGTTTTTTTTTAGTTTTTTGCTTATAAAGTTGAAACTATCACAGTAATCGTGATGGCGTCCACAGACTAATTGTAGGAAATGAAAAGACGAAGAAAATGAGAGGTCGGACGACTCGATCAGGGCCTTAGTTTAAGAGAAAATTGGAAAAAACCAGCCAAAATGCAGTTTTTTCAAAAATTCTTAACTCGGTTATTTTTTGAGTTGTAGCGTCGATCCTCCGGCCAGTATTAGTTATTGATATAAACTTCATTTGTGCGAAGATCAGGAACTGTTCGATGCATAGTTTTTGATCTGTGGCCATTTGATTATGTTACTATGAAATTTTCCAGCAGACCTGAATGCGACAGTTATGGTCCGATTTCAATTTACTAAAAAGATTTTGAAAGTAGAATTCTCATATTTCAAAACGTTCGTCTTGGTTTTCCATAAAAACGCTGAGAAATATGTTAAAAATAAAGCTGAACATGACGAAAAACGGCCGAGCGCGTAAGAGTAGTTGAAGAGTGGGGGTAGAGCAGCAGGCAAGGAGAAGTATGACATTCGAAAGCGTCGGCATTTTGAACGTGACAGTAATTTCTAAACGTTGTCAGATAATAATTGTAAACCCCCACTCTTCAACTACTCTCACGCGCTCGGCCGTTTTTTGTCATGTTCAGCTTTATTTTTAACATATTTATCAGCGTTTTTATGAAGAACCAAGATGAACGTTTTGAACTATGAGAATTCTACTTTCAAAATATTTTTAGTAAATTGAAATCGGACCATACCTGTCGCATTCAGGTCTGCTGGAAAATTGCATAGTAACATAATCAAATGGCCACAGATCAAAAACTATGCATCGGACATTTCCTGATCTTCGCACAAATGAAGTTTATATCAATAATACTAATACTGGCCCGAGGATCTACGCTACAAAAAATAAGCAAGTTAAGAATTTTTGAAAAAACTGCATTTTGGCCGGTTTTTCCCGATTTCCTCTCAAACTAACGGTCTGATCGAGTCGTCCTACTTCTCATTTTCTTCGTCTTTTCATTTTCTACAATTAGTCTATTAACACCATCACGATTACTCTGATAGTTTCATTTTTATAAGCAAAAAACTAAAAAAAATGCAAGTTTTTGCATAAAATTGTTGATAACAAAGTTATAAATAATAAAGTCGAGTGAAAAACATATCACTATATCATATGGAACTATTTTACAAACAATGGCGCAGCTGGTTTTCTTCTAACTCTTTTTACATGAAAAAATCTCTGTAGCTTGGCCTAAGAATCTAAGGAGTGGTTTTGAGAAAATTTCTTCTTCTATATGTTTCAAATTTTTATTTTCCTTGCAAATTTCATTAAAAACTGAGCTGGTCAAAAGCATTTGAAACTAAGTAGAACACTGTTATCGGTATTCCACAGTTATCTATGAAAAACGTATGTGATTACATAATATATTAACAGCTCCTTCACACATTTGTGGCTTCTTGCACTTCCTTTCATTGAAATATTTCCCCTACTGAAAATTATCAAAACATTGTCTAACCACATTCATAACTATGTTAAAAATGAAATTGGTGTCCAATAGACGCAAATAAAGATTAGTGTATATAAGTTGAAAGAAAACAGCATGGAGAGTTTTAACTCTATGAGAAGAATTTTCAGTACAGGTTTGTCACATTTTATATTGTTATATTATGTGATATGATAGTCAAATATGCAAAATTATAAACCTATTAAAAGTCAAAGTTCCTCATGGAATTGTTTTCATAGCTTTTTAACTGAATGTATTATTGATATGTAGCTGAAATAATAGACTATTGCAGTGTATTGAAAATAATCAATAGTATGGTGCAAGAGTTTTTTTAAAATCCGTTTTATACATCCTGGACCACAATTTTTTAAGGTTTTTTTGTTAGATAGATATATGTTCAATTTGAGATAAAGGGGTTGAAAATTTGTAGGTGCCATTTTTAGGTAGAGAGTTTTTTTTTAGGTTTGTGCGCTTTTCAGCTTCTGCTGATTGAGTGAAGAATTTGTATTTAAAAAAATTTTAAATAAAGTGAAAATATGACCTTAGTGATGGAGCTAATGCGTTAGTATTTGTTTAATTCGCCAAAAAAATTATTAGGTTTTCAAATATGAACATGGTCTTTTTGAAAACATTATTGCTATTCTGAAAATTTTCAATTCAGTATTCTATATACAGAATATAATGAAAACACTTTTCACTGGATCCGTTCAAATATTATACGTAGCAGTTCTATCCTCACAGTTGTTATATCAACATTTATTCTAACGGATTTAGGGCAAATCCATTGAAATATGAACCAGATATCTTAGAAATTACACCTTAGGACCCTCGGCAGTAGAGATTGTATATCTAGTAAAACTATATCATGCATTTTGAGACCACCAGCACATAAACCTACAGAAACAAAACCAGAATATTACGCGCGAAGTGATTTTTTTCCGCGGTCAGAAGTATTTGAAAAACTAAGTTGACTCTGAAGAGTAGGCAGGTTGAGACTTCAGAGTTGACAGAAAGCAGTTCGAATCGTGGAGTAGGCAGATTGAGGCCACAATTCTGAATTATTCCCCTATATTGAAATAGGCTAATTTCTTAAATAACAGTTTATAGTCTTATTCAAACTATTCACGAATGGTTTGTTTATAAAATTAATAGCTTTATCCTATTTGTTTAATATTCTTTATGTATACAACGTGATGCTTATCTTGTAGTTATAATAAATTGAGAAAGAAAATCTTGATAATTTCAAATATTATGATCATTTTATATTTTTCTGTTGGGTTAATTTGTTTCATTATATGATTTATTCATCATATCATAATATATAGAAAATGTTCAGAAATTCGATTAATTTAATTTACACACATTGTCGCGAACATAATGTTTCTCCTTTATAGGTAATATTCAGGAAACAACTGATGGCAGTCCTTTGAAATTTCTTCGGTCAAATAAACGGTCCAATAGTACAGAGGTATCATCTTTAACTGACTCTTCTCCTCCATCTGATCCTTGGAAATTTTTCTCAGAAATAAAGGTAAAGTAGAGATATATATATATATATATATATATATATATATATATATATATATATATATATATATATATATATATATATATAGAAAGACAGAACAGTAACGGGGTACTAGTAAGTATTAGATGAAAGGTTTAACGATGGGATACCCCAATATTGTAGAGGAAGCAATAAAAGATATAGGGTGCTTCTAAAGTTGTGCCTTTATTCCAAGTTCAAGCTTTCGTCCATGTTTACAGACTTCTTCAGGAAAAAACTAAAATTATGAAAACATTCCATCTACAGGTGTCCGATACATTAGGTCTCTTAAAATTTAACTCACCAGAATTAGCACTACAACTCTAAAAATTGGCTATCACAGCTTTCAAGATTCATTTCTTCCATAACCTCATACAATGTTGAAGTATTTGGACAATTTTGTGTAAAATAGATAAAAGAAACGTCAAACAATAAAACACTCCGAAATTACATACATTCTACTAATAGTCTCATTTGATGATTATAGATTTTTACAGACAATTACATGATCACATTAGGATAATTATTAAAACATTAAAACGTGTTGACTCTGTTGTACTAGCAATATCAGAATGTCAACTGTCAACAAAGTATGTGGCTAAGGTTACAACTAGTCAGAAATTCAACAAACCAACACTACTACGTATTTTCAGAGGAAGGCAGTGTCTAAAAAATCAGAGTTGAAAATTATTAATAGTCTTCTCTCTCCTTCACATTACAAAAGTAGCAAAAACAAATCAGTTTTAACAAAAGTTCACAACACTAAACAGGTAAAATCGAAAAATTTCACTAGTTCTCTTCAAATCAATTAAGCAATTAAAAAGAAAAAACAACAAAACCAAAAAACAAACAAAAACTCTTCAACAACAACAATGCCAACAAACACCAGATCATTTAACAGAATTATGTCAAAAAAGATTCAGGGAGCCCTCTTTGCTTAGTGAACTTTTGTTTCAATAGATAGGTATAAATAGAACTTAAGTTCTCAACATCTCTCTTATGATTTATACAATTTTTACAATTATTAATATAACACATTTCCAAGATTTTTCTTTTATGCATATTCTTCTCAGAGTCAAGAATTATAGTATTGTTGTAATGAACTTTGTGGTCCATTTTATTAACATGCATACTTAGACTGGTTGCCTGAGGTTTATTTTTGCAGTCACTTTTGTGTAAAGCTAGTCTTTTACTTAATTTTTGACTTGTTTGTCCAACATACAACAAGCCACATTCACAAGGTACTCCATATATGATTCCTGATTTTTGCAAAGTAGGTGTAATGTCTTTTAAGTTAGAATAAAACATGTTGAGTTTTTTAGTGTTATAGTTCGCTATCACTATACCATAATTAGAAAATAATTTAGTTAGTGAGGGCGTAAGATTATGTATGAACTGTAATTTAGCATATTTAATGCTATCTTTATTATTTAAATTATTTCTGTTATAGTTAAACGCAACATTGCCCTCAGAGAATAACAATTTATTAACGAGTGTGCCAGGATATTGGTTTTCTAAGAGGAGTTCCCTTAAAACCATTAGATTTTTTTGAAGAAATCTTTGGTGGGTTATTTTTTTAATTCTGTTTCTTAGAGCTATGACAACATTAATTTTTTGTTTTGTAGGATGATAGGATATAAACGGGATATATCTCCCTGAACTGGTCTTTTTTCTAAACCAATCCAAGCACACCACATTGTTGTCATCCCTGACAGCTAATGTATCAAGAAAAGGGACCGATGAGTTTGTCTCCTCCTCTACAGTGAATTTAAGTGAGTCGTTAAAAGAATTGAAAATGTTAAGAGCATACTGTACTTTGTCAGTAGGTAAAGCTGTAAGTAAGTCATCTACGTATTGAAACATAAAAGGGAATTGAAAATCCAAAGTATTAGTTACGAAATAAAGTAATTTATTCATTACAATATCAGCTATTATAGGGGAGGCAGCACCACCCATCGGTAAGCCTGTTTTCTGGTGGTAAAACTTATTATCATAAGAGAAGTATGTGTTGCTGTATAGAAAAACAACCATATCTATAAATTCTATTTTTGGTATATTACTATGTTCTTGTATTAATTCGAAATGTTCTTCAATTATATCAGTTATCATACTTATAACGAAAAATCTTTAGAACTTCTAAATGATATTGACACATACATACCTATTAATAAAGACCCCTCTAACAGTCTTGAAACTAATTGCAACAAAAATATAAAGAAATTAAAAGACAAAGGCTATGTTTCGGACACTATAGCAAAATCATTATATACCTATAACGGAGTCATCCCTAAATATTACGGGTTACCGAAAATACATAAAGAAAATATACCTCTTAGACCTATAGTCTCTTGTGTGGGCGCTCCTACACAACCTCTAGCTAAGTTCATTGCTAACATACTAGACAAGGCCTTCTCTAACTTCAACAAATTCCGCATTAAGGATACTTTTGAGTTTGCCGAAAAAATTAATAACTTTCAATTACCAGAGGGCTTTGTCCTTGTATCATTTGATGTCGTGTCTCTATTCACTAATATTCCATTACAGTTGATAACTGATATAATTGAAGAACATTTCGAATTAATACAAGAACATAGTAATATACCAAAAATAGAATTTATAGATATGGTTGTTTTTCTATACAGCAACACATACTTCTCTTATGATAATAAGTTTTACCACCAGAAAAACAGGCTTACCGATGGTGTGGTGCTGCCTCCCCTATAATAGCTGATATTGTAATGAATAAATTACTTTATTTCGTAACTAATACTTTGGATTTTCAATTCCCTTTTATGTTTCAATACGTAGATGACTTACTTACAGCTTTACCTACTGACAAAGTACAGTATGCTCTTAACATTTTCAATTCTTTTAACGACTCACTTAAATTCACTGTAGAGGAGGAGACAAACTCATCGGTCCCTTTTCTTGATACATTAGCTGTCAGGGATGACAACAATGTGGTGTGCTTGGATTGGTTTAGAAAAAAGACCAGTTCAGGGAGATATATCCCGTTTACATCCTATCATCCTACAAAACAAAAAATTAATGTTGTCATAGCTCTAAGAAACAGAATTAAAAAAATAACCCACCAAAGATTTCTTCAAAAAAATCTAATGGTTTTAAGGGAACTCCTCTTAGAAAACCAATATCCTGGCACACTCGTTAATAAATTGTTATTCTCTGAGGGCAATGTTGCGTTTAACTATAACAGAAATAATTTAAATAATAAAGATAGCATTAAATATGCTAAATTACAGTTCATACATAATCTTACGCCCTCACTAACTAAATTATTTTCTAATTATGGTATAGTGATAGCGAACTATAACACTAAAAAACTCAACATGTTTTATTCTAACTTAAAAGACATTACACCTACTTTGCAAAAATCAGGAATCATATATGGAGTACCTTGTGAATGTGGCTTGTTGTATGTTGGACAAACAAGTCAAAAATTAAGTAAAAGACTAGCTTTACACAAAAGTGACTGCAAAAATAAACCTCAGGCAACCAGTCTAAGTATGCATGTTAATAAAATGGACCACAAAGTTCATTACAACAATACTATAATTCTTGACTCTGAGAAGAATATGCATAAAAGAAAAATCTTGGAAATGTGTTATATTAATAATTGTAAAAATTGTATAAATCATAAGAGAGATGTTGAGAACTTAAGTTCTATTTATACCTATCTATTGAAACAAAAGTTCACTAAGCAAAGAGGGCTCCCTGAATCTTTTTTGACATAATTCTGTAAATGATCTGGTGTTTGTTGCATTGTTGTTGTTGAAGAGTTTTTGTTTGTTTTTGGTTTTGTTGTTTTTCTCTTTTTAATTGCTTAATTGATTTGAAGAGAACTAGTGAAATTTTTCGATTTTACCTGTTTAGTGTTGTGAACTTTTGTTAAAACTGATTTGTTTTTGCTACTTTTGTAATGTGAAGGAGAGAGAAGACTATTAATAATTTTCAACTCTGATTTTTTAGACACTGCCTTCCTCTGAAAATACGTAGTAGTGTTGGTTTGTTGAATTTCTGACTAGTTGTAACCTTAGCCACATACTTTGTTGATAGTTGACATTCTGATATTGCTAGTACAACAGAGTCAACACGTTTTAATGTTTTAATAATTATCCTAATGTGATCATGTAATTGTCTGTAAAAATCTATAATCATCAAATGAGACTATTAGTAGAATGTATGTAATTTCGGAGTGTTTTATTGTTTGACGTTTCTTTTATCTATTTTACACAAAATTGTCCAAATACTTCAACATTGTATGAGGTTATGGAAGAAATGAATCTTGAAAGCTGTGATAGCCAATTTTTAGAGTTGTAGTGCTAATTCTGGTGAGTTAAATTTTAAGAGACCTAATGTATCGGACACCTGTAGATGGAATGTTTTCATAATTTTAGTTTTTTTCCTGAAGAAGTCTGTAAACATGGACGAAAGCTTGAAC
>JARQZK010001445.1:1927500-1995000 GCA_030704885.1 Cynegetis impunctata
ATTCTGTGTCTGTACTGTTATTCCACAGAGAAAACGAATTCATAATTCAAATCGAAAAATTTAACTCTATACAAAATAAAGTAGAAACTGCGGAAAATTTTTTATGCAATAATCGTTCGAAACTAATTAACACTTCAGCTTCCACCAGTTCCGCATATTCCTTATCGGATATTGTAGATAATGTAACTATTCAGAATGTCACATGTCTAATATTCCATCTATGAATTTCTCAAATTGTTCCATCGGGAGCATAATTATAAATATATCGAAATGAACATAGAAATTTATATTGTGTCAAATGTATCTGTTATGCAAAATAAAAATTTATTTCAATCAAGAATTTATACTCAATTCATGATGAGGTCGACGGAAAAATCTTGTAATAAACTCGTTTATTAATGTAGCGATTAATGGTCTCGAACTATCAACGCGCTCGCTCCGCTCGCGCGGAGCGAGCGGAGCGACCATTAATCGCTGTCATTAATTAATACATAAACTAGTTTATTAAATAACTATTACAGGTGCCGAAATGTCGAGCGACGACGACGACACGCCCTCCTTAAAAAACGAAACGCCCACAAATTTAAGAATGCCACATTCCCCTACCCCTATAACACCCACCTTGAGGCAAAGATTTCGACTTCTGAAAGCGTCGAAGAACGGAACTACAACCTCCAAGGAAGGAACCGTATCCGTGACGAACCTCGCCAAGATTTGCAACTTGAATGCCGACAGTGCCGATCAGTTGTTACCCGAGCAGAACGAAGAGGTGGAGAGCGCCGTGGACGCCTTGGAAGACGCCGATTTCAGGGAAAAATCGAGCCGTCCGCCTTCTAAGATGCCGCACAGTGAGTCTACTGTACTCAGTTCCCTGTCACGCATTGTCGATAATATAGAGATCGATAGCGATGGCACTGTCAACGTCAAAGAGGTAACGGAATTCAAGTGGAGCAGAGACGGCGATGGTAAAAGTGACGTTACGACAGTTTTCGCACCAAAAGGTTTCGTCGATTTCCGATTTAGGATGACACGAGAGAGAAATAATTTTTTGTGAGTATTTCGCAATTCATTGTATGTAGGAACAACACAATCAATAATTTTTTATTGATAATATCGGTGCTTTAAATTTCAAGAATGAAACTAATAATTGTTATTGAAGTATCTTATTGACGAATCCGAATACAGAAAAAGGATATTTGCATTTGAGACCATCCATAAATTACGACATACGAGTTTCATGGTTTTTGGAACCCCCTCCCGTCCTTTGTGACAGCCCTTGGTGAGATGTCACATATTCTACATATAGATTGCGGTAAAGAATACCTGAATTAAATTTTGGTGCGTAATATTGATACAGTTAGTAATAGTTGTAAGTTTTTCGTTAGAGTTGAATTTACGAATTTCAATACATAGATTAGACTCGTTCTTCCTTTTCACACGATGTCACTTTTTGTTGACCCCCTCCGAACGTACCACTTTATCTATGGAGGGCCTATTTTACTAAAACAAAATAATATTGTGTGTAATTACGGAGCTTTTTTTCAGAAGTTTTAATTTTTGAATACTTTCCATCAATTACTATTTTTCTGTGTTTCAAAGTCAACAACACTGTTTTATCCCCTTGATAGTTTTCGCAAACATCAAAATAAATTTCGAAAAAATCTGGTTTCAATACCATTTACTTGGTTGCATATTTTTGATAGTTTGTAGCGAAATACTTTATTGCCGGATTTAATTTTTCAGAAGAAATTTCGTAGATGATGTTGAATATTCCATGAAAAATAAGCATGAACCTAGGGCTGAACCTAAGAATGAAAATAAATCCATAAGTGAAATGGTGAAACAGATTGTGATCATCAAACTTGTGATCGATTTTGTTGATAGTGTAAGGTATTCGGCGGAAAACGCTTTTCAACATTTTTTGTTGTCTCTTATGTTCGATAATAAGAAAATGGAGAAGTTTGCAATCAAAGACAATAGTAAATCCAAGTTGATCGATGAAAATGACCAAAAAGGGCAATCTTTAATCACTCGTGTTGTTTCTATCTTTCAACTAACGAAAATTGCAAATGGTTCGATTTGGTCTGAACATGGGGATGCGTCAATGTTAAGTAGAAAACCGAACGAGAAAGATGTGCCATTCTTTATTAAGAAATTGACCGGTAATGAAGAATCCGGCAGTAGTAGTGTCAGAAATATGGTTTTTGTTAATGAAAAAGTAAATAAATGTGAAAATAAAAATAAAATGGAAATTCGTCTCCATTCAAATGGCTCACTTGATTTGTTTTCAATAATGACCAGGTTTGTGCGTATTGTTTTTATTGCGACGTCAGCTGATATTTTATTGTAAATGTGATTGACGTTTGTAGGTTTTCATTGAGTTCCTGTGAAATGCTTTATTACATCTATTACTTGTCATTCCAACAACCAACCAATACATGTCATTCGGCTTCCTTCTTTCATATAATATATTTCGCTTGTATATTGGGTACCTCGCTCCAGGCTGGCGAATTATAAAATTGAAAGTGTATAATCGATTTCTAAATTTATAGAATGGTGATAAATTCGGTAGAGATGGTACGAAATACCTGTCACAGGTATCTTGGAACAGGTATGGACTAGGAACAACTTGTAACAGGTACGAATCGTACTCGTACTCGATTACTGGCGTAGACGAGTATATATTTGAGGGAACGAGAAGTAGGCGTGGCCGATTGCCAATTGAAACTGCGTGCGTACGACGTTAACTGTTAACGTAGTCGGTTCGCTCCAGTCCAACAACGTCTTGAGTATACTGCGCGTACGCATGGCACGGCGGCGCGCTGTTCCGACAAAGAGTATCTTTGTGGTCCGAAAAGAAAAGTACGATACTAGAGTACGAGACGAGTCAGGCGGGAGCGAATCGTCCGTCTCGGTCATGGAACAGGTATCTGTCACAGGTATGACTTAGTAACTGGAACGGGACGTACCTGTTACTAGAAAATACTGGTTTTTAACATCTCTAAAATTCGGAGAGTACGTTGGTTACAGCTAACTGCTGCTATTTTGAATGAAGGATGCATATTAAATGTGAATAGCTCCTTGTGTGTGTGCTTTTAAATTTCTTTTTATGGTTGTTATTGTCTTTGTTATTTTTTTTACGATATTATACGAACGATTGACACATTCATTTTACTTATAATTCGGGGTTTTCATGTTACAGGTTTCCCATACTGGTATTAACTATTTCGATCACATATCTCATAATTCAAAGGTATTCTGTCTATATAGCTGGAATGGTAGCAGGGATTTTTATTACCAGCCTTTCCTACTATATAATGAATGAAATCACTCCATCAAACTATCCTGGTAAAGACACGAAAGATAGATCGAGCTATTCTACGAAAGATTTTTGGGAAGTGCCCGCTGTGAAAGAGCACCAACCAATGTTGAAATACGAAGTATGTGTATATTTTTTCTAATTCCATTAAATCAATTCTTTTTCGTAATGCGACGTAGAATTGGACTAATTGATGTTAAATTAGAGAGTAAGGGATCGAAAAAGCTTCAATTCAAAATTTTTCAAAAGTAGAAACTTTAGAAACTTTCGTTTTTCAGGGTTGGGTAAACGAATTTCCAGACTTATATGACCCTACCACATATCACATTAGTTTGACACAGCCTGTATATTTAAGGCTGCAGGGTAATTTGCTGAGAATCAGTAATACAAGTTCGAAAGTACCCAAAAGGGCCATGTGGAACGAGACCGAAATTAAGAAGAACTTAAGCTATCACAGAATATATAATCTTCTTGGTGCAAAAGTCACTCTTTTGCCCGTTGGCTTGGCTAAAATTAGGTAAGACATTAATCAAAAAGCATGGTTGTTAGATGTTCGGTTACGCCCTTCAAGCTTGGATTTAGAACCCCCACCACAAGGGTTAAATCATTTCTTCCACGAAACAATAGTAATGTAGCGTTTTGAACTGGTAATAATATTTAGAATAATAAATCCATTAGATATGAAAATTTTTAGAGTGGTATAACATTCAGAACTTTTCATATTAGAATATCAGAACATTAACGTAGTTTTTTTATTTTATTTTTCATTTATTTATCTTTATTCACGGGGCAAGCCCCATACATTAAAAATTACAATGTGTTTATGGCTAGAAGCCTACAAAAATACAAACTTGGTTACATAAAAAAATATTAAGTTATTCAATTCATTCAAATTTTAACAATGATTTTGATAAATTTTTTATTTTGTACAACGAAAGTGTGTTTGGATCAAACCAGTCTACGATTTTATTACATAACATAAATAATCTATCAATAATTCTCTCTTTATCTCCCCGACGACAATCGTTAGGTTGAAAATCATAAACATTATGACGAAGGTTGCGGGGGAGGGGGGGTACATAAAAATTAAATTGACTCAATATTTCAGGTACATCAATTAAATTGACCAAAATTTTATACCCAAATATCACATCAGCGCTACCCATAGCTGATTCAAAATTTAAGATTTGAAATCTCTGATGAAGGGGAACTAAATTGTGATCTGTAAACGGAATTCTCATTCCAGTTCTATACCCTGCATACCTAATAAATACTCTATTGAGAGATTCTAACTTTTTTATCTCTCCCTTATCTTTGGGTCTCCAAATAGGAGAAGCATACATAACTGTTGAATACACAAAGGAGAAATAAAGTTTTCTAAATGTTTCAATGTTGTTAAACTTATTCGTAAACCTCTTAAGAAAATAGATTTTCTTTTGACCTTTTAGAAAAGTAAATTCGTAGTGCTGCTTAAAAGATAATTTGTCATCAAAAATTACACCTAAATCTTTCGTAAAATTCACTTGATTTATAAGTTCATTACTAAGAGAATATGGAAGAAGCCAAATAGATCGTGATCTACCAAACCTAATGTGGAAGCATTTATTTACGTTGATATTCAATCCATTAGCTACACACCAATTATTAAAGCTATTTATGTCATATTGCAATTTATCCATATCCTTGTAGGAGGTGATTTCTCTAAAAATCTTTGCATCATCAGCGAACAACAAAATTTTACTATACAGGATTTGATCTATCACATCATTAATAAAAATGAGGAAGAATAAAGGGGCCAAATGAGTCCCCTGTCCTACTCCCGAAAGAACAATGATTGAAAAAGAGTAGACATTCCCGATTTTTACTATTTGTTTTCTATCATGAAGATAAGATGAAACCCATCGAAGGAGACTACCACTCATGCCATAGGCATATAATTTTCGGAGTAAAAGTTCCAGATTTACTAGATCAAACGCTCTCGAAAGATCTGTATAAATAGAATCTACCACATAGCCAGAGTTTAGTTGCTTTACTAAGAATTCATGATAAACTGTTAAATTTGTAACAGTTGATCTGCCATCAATGAAACCATGTTGTTGCGGAACTATGAATCTCCGAAAATAACCGAAAATAGTTTTGATAATAAAAAGGTAGATTCTCATTGTACAAATCATTTAATTAATCAGAACTACCTATTCAGATTTTTAAATGTTAAATAGGTAGACTAAGTAATTAACATTCAATGTTCTAGAATCTTTACAAATCAATAAATTCAAATACTTATGTCTTCTCCTCCATCGTTAGGTAGAACTCGCAAATATTCCCTTATTACTCAACTATGCAGTTTCAAGAGCTTTTTTTCCCCAAGCCATATTCAAAATTCAAGATTAATGGTTCACATATCGAAAAAAATTGCGAAAAAGAATAAATAAGTTGATCATTCTGTTCAGATAATCTATTGTAAAATTTCAGACATTGGAGCAAGAAATATCCAATATGTATAACCCTCTGTAATGATCAATTTAAATTCGAAAACGAATATACTAAAGAAATTGATGATGAGAAAGAGAGCAGTCCACCTTTCGCAAAGAAGGGGGCCGGTTTCAGTTTCAGGAAAAAGATGTCCACAGTTTCTTCGGTAAACTATAATCGTGTAGCAGTTTTCTTTTTTAATTTAATTCTGAACTATCTTTCAGCCTCAGAGGTTTAGCACGTTATGCGCCGAACAGGACAATTTTTACACGGACGGCGATCTTTCCATATCTGATGCCTCTACCCCTGCTCAGGTCGGTATAAGTTGATTCGAGTACGCTCCAATTTATAATTGTCTTCATCCTATTAGGAGGAGGAGGAGAAAGTTTTTATCGACGTGTTAGAAAGAAATATGGATCCGGAGGAGGATAATCATAGTAACTTAGACGATAGCTGGTCAAATTGTACTCTGGATGTAAGTCGAACAAATGTTGAAAACATTATTTGGAAGTACTTTTAAGTTTTGACTTTTGGAATGTAGTTTTTTTGAAAATATATCTACCAAATTGAATTTATTGATCATGATATTTGAATGTGATTATATTTTGTCGCTTTCCTGACTGATACCTTAGTTACTTCACTTATCTCAACTGTTAATAATTAATGTTATGACAGAATGAATGTTGCATGACGTTAAGTGTATATAATGAGGACTTCTCTGGAATATTCCAGATTTTTCTTGAACCTGTTTTTCTCCCAAGTAGTAGTTCCACGAACATTACTTCTTTTTTTCAATAATTCTATACAGAATAATTAGTAGCAGTAGAGTAATAATTTGAAAATTTCCAACAGGAGAGTCCCACTGAAACTAGGGTTTACATTTTCGGTAGAACTGACAGAGAGAAAGAAGACTGGTTCAGAAGACTTTGCATGGCTACGCATCCCCAAGGTTCTTCCGTTTCTCAGGAAAATGAGGGTGATTTGAAAAAACCAACTTATACAGAATCCATTTTGAAGGAAAACGAATACACTGTTTATATGGCTTCGATAATGAAGGTAAATATGTAAAATACTCGGTTATCGGGGGAGTAGCCAACGTATTTTTCGGTGGTTCAGGTAGATTTTATATATTCTGTGACCACACACCCTACAGAAGAAAAATCTCGGACTCTCGGTTCAAAAAGTAACATTTACCGATTTACGCAACCCATTAGGCCGGCCGCACATTTCCTACAATCGGTTCCGATTGTCTGAAACGATTGTCGGATCAGGGCATCTGACGCTCAAATTTCTATACTTTTATACGATCATATCGCACACCTACGATCCGATATCGGATCGGACGTCCGACTCGGATGCACGAGCAGTGCGTCCTACCAATCGGACCGATAAAAAGTCTGATCCGACTACCGGAAGGCAAACCGTGCATTGTTTTTGCATAGTCTACCGCAAACATACGATTATTTCTGTCAGTTTTTGACAGGGAGTATAGAAAAAGGAATTGTCAAACCACGTGCGATCATAGAAATCTTAATATATATCTGATAGTATATAATTATCTATGTCTGCGATACTGAAAATTTGATTACCACGGTCGAAAAATATCCCTGCTTGTGACATTCAAATAAAATCGGACGTATTTTGTCGGCAGTGTGCGCTAGTGGTCCGATTTGAAATCGTTTCAGACAATCGGATCCGATTGTAGTAAATGTGCGGCCGCCCTTAATAGACCATTTTAGGTCACGTGACTTTGACAGGTCCGCCATTTTCACTGGTGGGCAGACAAACTTTGTTTTGTCCCTTGATTAGCATTGTTGATCGATACATTTGTTGGTTTTTTTGAGTTTTGGAGTGTTGTCAGAGTAAAAATTCAACAAATTCTTGAATTATGTCTCGTAGTGAATATTATTCAACGCTTACCGTTGATGTGGAAGCCCGCTACGACAAGAAATTGGAGATAATAGACGATATAGATCCATATTCACTTGGAGAAAGTGGGTTGTCCAAGGATCTGGAGTTGATCCCTCCAGTATCTTTGATGGATTTGGTGAATTATCTAATCCTTAGTCATAGCTTCTACACTGGACAGCAGCTTAAAGCCTACAAATCATTAATGGCCTACAAATATTATGAGGCTGGGTCCACGATGTCCACGATGTTTTGGCTCGACAAGTGAATGATAATGCCTACATTGTTGTTGGAAAGGTAGGCATATCAAACAATTTTATTATTTCTAGTTGTTATATATCACTATTATATTTTTATCAATAACTTTTTTGTTGTTACAGATTAGACATTCTCAAAAAGCAAGGGGAAAAACTGAAAAAACTGAATACTATAAATAACATCTCGGCTTTTGGAAAACCTGTGGAATAGGCTACCTTCACATCATCATTTACAAAATATTCTTCAGACAAATTTGATTTCTCCAATTTTCCCTGTAACTTATTGATTTTTTCATTGGCAAAAGCTAGATCGTTGAAAAGTCTATTCAAACTATCTATGTCCAACTCTGTTTGTACTGAAACACCAGAACATATTTCTTCCATTCCAACCATTTCCTGAGGAAGATCGAGAGCCGATTCTTGAAGAGGAAGCATTTCAGAATCTGCCGCGGAATGACTACTTGTAGAAGCTCCTGATTGTGAGAAATCCTGAAACAAGAATAAGTGTTACTTGATCATGAAAATAAAGAACTACTTACTAACCATTCTGAATCTTTTTTCTGACCTTGCTGTACATCTTTCTTGTCGATTCAGGGACTGTACATCTGTTTTTTCACTAACTATATATCCCATGTTTTGAGTGGGTATCCAATCTAGGTTATTCTTATTCTCTAGTGGGGCTGGTTGTCCTAAATATGAAAGAGCATTACTTTCATTTAGCTTTGTGCATAATTGTTTTGTTGTTCTTTTTGTACCGAGTTTTGTACCTTTTTTTAGGATATTATTTTGAAAAATCAAGAAACCAAACTCAATTATAATCGAAATACTCACCCAATAAGAAATGTCTTGAACAAATTCTAGCATTTCTCAGCATACTTTCGCTCAGAGGACCCCTATTTAAAGCCCTAACCCATAAGTCACGTCGTTGTTTTGACAAGGCATTTAAATAGTCTCCACTGTCTTTGAGCGCGGTGGGAATCCTGAAGAATCGAACTTGGTCTCTTGCCGATCTCATTGAACACTTAACAACATAACAAAACTGTGGCATTTTAATAATATATTGAAAACTCCGTAACGACTTTTACACTGTATACATAGGCCGAAATGTTTTGTCTGCCCACCAAGCAACATGGCGAATTTGTTGTGACGTCATCCTAAAATGATCTATACGCTGTTTATAAGTTGCATATAGTAAAAATGAAGTTTCATGTTTTTTTATGTATATTTGAAATGTTTGGACCATTTGGCGATTGTAAAATACTCCGTCATCCTCCTTATTTTTCTGTTATTTGGTCGAAAAGCATGTACTTTATGACAGTGCAATCAAAGCAACAACATTTTATATTTCATTTCTGCTAATAGCCTAACGCTGAAGATATTATTTTTATATTAGCTTGTTAACGCAGTTTTGATATCTCCAGGCCTTCAAGAAGCGCGAAGAAGAAATGGCCACTAAGTTCCCTAACGAAGTAGTGGACATTACCACCGTTTCTTGGATAAATGCTTTCCTTGGAAGAATATTGTTCGACTGCATGTGCGATGCCGTATTCACGTCTAGAGTCAAGGAGAGGATACACAGGAAATTGGCTGCTATCAAACTACCCTACTTCATCGAGGAATTGTCGATAACCGAGTTGAATCTAGGTAAGACGCCCCCTCTGTTCAAAAAGATCGGGAGGCCAACGATCGACGATAGGGGGCTATGGATTGACATTGCAATGACGTACGAAGGTTTGGTGGTATTGACGTTGATGACGAAATTGAATCTCATGAAACTGAAACAGCCGCCTACAGGTAATTATGTCTACATAGTGTGTTCTATAATTTCTGAATAGCGGTTGATAATGGTGGGACGATATTATTTCAAAAAATGATTGCAATGGATTCATAACTTAATAAGTTAATTGTTTTTCTCAAATCAGGAAAATTTTTGAGGTGGTAGAGTTATGGACACTTGCAAGCATTTACGAACTGGCAATTTTAATTGAAACTGTTTTCAGATAAGGAAGTACAGAACAAATCGGCCATTTTTCATTCGGATGTGGACGATTCCGCAGAGAGCAGCTCGGACGAAGACAGTGTGGTATTTCCGAACGTCCCAGATACCTCAGATAAACCTGGTCCAGCGGCACCCGTCAACAAGAGCAAAAAATTGATGAAAATGGTAGACCGGATAGCCGAATCGAAATTTTTCCAAGCTGCTACTGATAACAAGTATATAAAGAGGGCGATGGAAGGTGAGATTATTTAATTTTGTTTGTGAAGCTCCAAATAGAGAAACAAGAAAAACGGTGTCATGGGACACCAGGTAGGAACAAAGTTCCTTCGGATAATATAGAAGGACCACAATTTGCGAAAACGAAACATGTGCGAGTCGGGGCGCACGACAGAAGTGATAACTTATACTAATGCAAGTTGAAATAATTAATATTGAAATGTGGAGCTAAGAGCTCTGACGAGACTGTAAATAAAAAAATTAAAAAGCCAGGAGTAACCTCTGGGATTCGAACCCAGAAATACGGCACATCAGTGTTGAGTACTTAGGCAACTCGGTCGTCAACGCAATATAAAAATTAGACGCAAGAGTGTATATAACGAGAGGATAACGTATCGCTACGCTATATAATTGAATATAAACCTACAATACGTAGACATTATTTTATGGAACAAATTTGTAAAGCTTTATCTTTTCATTATGCCATATCTGATTCCTATCGTAATTTGTTCTTTCATGCATATTACTTATACAAAATTATTTTGATGTTTCACATCTGACGTTTTCGAGTTGCTTGTACATGAATTAATGAGTACATACTATGCATTGGCGATTGACGTGGCGGAGTGGGATCAGAAAAAGAAGGGATGAGAGAACGGAAAGAAAGAGGGAGAAAGAGAAGGGATGAGAGAACGGAAAGAAAGAGGGAGAAAGAGAAAGGTATACAATATTCGCTTATGTTAACTAAAAGCGTGACTTTCGTCAGTCTACCTTACCAAGCTAGTTAGTTGAGTACGTTAGGTACGCTGGCTAGTATTTGGGAGGTCTCGGGTTCAAACCTCGGGGCCGACTGGTCTGCCTTGAGTTTTTTTCAGAGGTTTCCTCATAATGTAAGTCACTGCTTGCAAACTTACAAGGCGAATGCTGGGCCAGTATTAATCCTCTGAACCCTACCCACACTTCCTATGTTCCATAAATATCCCGTCTCGCCTATCCTTAATGCACTTGTACCGGGTGTCTGATTAAGAGAGGCACGCGGCTGTATCTCACAAACTGTTCGTCGTAGAGACTTACGGTAAAAAATTTTATAACCAAAGTGGCCAACAGAAAATCCTGGAAATTATTTTCAGGTTTCTAAGATGGCCGCCAGGGGGCGTAACCGCCATCTGAAACTTTTAAAGTGATTTTTCAGAAAAAAATCACTTTAAAAGTTTCTAGTGAATATACCAAAAAAACCTTTTCTGTTTGAAGCTGAGCTCTATTCGAGTCATTTTTATCTGATACTTTTTGACGTATCTATTGAAATGAAGTGGCGGGGGGGTGATTCAATGTTTTTTTTGAATAAACAGCTATAACTCCTGAACGACTGAACCGATTTCAACAAAGTTGATCTCGTTGGGAAAAGCATTTATTGCTTCATCGAAACCATTTTATCTGTGGTCTGTCAAGTTTTTAGTTATGCCGGTAGAGTGCGCTTTTTGATATAACAGAAAATTGCTAATTTCTCTGAAAAATTAAATGCAATAACATAACTTTTTTTCCATAAGAATGTATTGTCATGATGGCAAAATAGGCTAGTGAAAACCGTATCTCGATATCTTATTCCTAGCCTAAAATAACGAACAGAGAAAATTTAGTTATCATATGATTCAAAAAGACGCCATCACACCGGTATTTATTTTCATTTATCTGTATTTTTCCAAGAATCAATGATGAAATTTTATAATTTTATGATTTTCAAAAAATGGCATTCTTATTTCAAAAATTAAAAAAAAATCGAGTGTTAGCATAATAACCAATGTAATAATATGCAGGTGCAATGTTGTCAGAATATGGAGAGCAGGCCATGGAGGAAAATCATATGCCTAAAATCAACTTGTCAATAAATACTAAAATTATACATATAGTGGCAGTTTAATAAGTTTTTGTGGCACACAGAAGTAAGGATTGAAAAAGATTGAAATGCCTTTTACAAACAATGAAGCTGTTGATATCACTGCGGTATATTTTGAATTTCTTCAAAATGTGGCATTGGCACAGAGTTCTATATTCGGCGTGTACGCCAAGCGAGAATTTTTTCGCGTTTAGTCCGAAATTTGCGTTTAGTCTATAAATTTCAGATGAAAATTCTCTGTTTTCTTCAAATATACCCAACAAATTCTCGCATGGTGCGAACGCCAATTTGGGAATCGAGTTCTATATAATCTTTGTGCCATTGCCACATTTTGAAGACATTCAAAATATACCGCAAACATATCAACATCTTCATTGTTCGTAAATACATTTCAATAGTTTTCAGTCCTTACTTGTGTGTACCACAAAAACTCATTAAACTGCCATTATAAGTTCATTTCTAATATTTGTTGACAAGTTGATTTTAGGCTTTATTTTTAAACGATTTTATAAAAAATTTTTGAATTAAGAATACTAGTACCTATTTGATAATCATTGAATTATGAAATTTCATCATTGATTCTTGGAAAAATACAATTTTGAATCATATGATAACTAAATTTTCTTTCTTCGATATTTTAGGCTAGGAATAAGATATCGAGATTCTGTTTTCACTAGCCTATTTTGGCATCATTACAATACGTTTTTATGGAAAAAAAGTTATGTTATTGCATTTAATTTTTTAGAGAAATTAGCAATTTTCTGTTATCATATCAAAAAAGGCTCTCTACCGGCATAACTAAGAACTTGACAGACCACAGATAAAATGGTTTCGATGAAGCAATAAATAAATGCTTCTCCCAACGAGATCAACTTTGTTGAAATCCGTTCAGTCGTTCAGGAGTTACAGCTGTTTATTCAAACAAACATTGAATCACCCCCCACCACTTAATTTCAATAGATACTTCAAAAAGTATCAAATAAAAATGACTCGAATAAAGGTCAGCTTTAAACAGAAAATATTTTTTTTGTATATTCACTAGATGAATTTCAGAAAAAAATCACTTTAAAAGTTTCAGATGGCGGTTACGCTCCCTGGCGGTCATCTTAGAAACCTGAAAATAATTTCCAGGATTTTCTGTTGGCCACTTTGGTTAGAAAATTTTTTATTCGTCTCTACGACGAATAGTTTGTGAGATACAGCCGCGTGCCTCTCTTAATCAGACACCCGGTACATACAAGTGTATCCTCTGAACTGGCTGAAGGAGTTAATCCCAAACTCAAGCTGCCTGCCTCCCTGACACATACTTCAGGGAGGAATGAAACACGTGTGTTTCCTTTTTTTTTCCTTTTCCAGTCTACCTCTACTCCTTCGTCAGTCTACTTCCCTCACACTTTTAGTCTCGCATATTTTTCAGTTTGCTCCCGCAGCGAGATCCCTATCTCCTCCAAACCTGCCATAAGGAACTTCGTTCCAATAATATATTATTAGTTCAAATATTTTAAATTATGAATACTTTGATAGTAAGTTCTCATTGAAATAATATTTTAATTTTTACCGGAAGTGTGCCCAAGTAACAATTTCCTACTCATTTTGGGCAAAGTGTCGACACTGTAATTTGGGCACGACACATTTTCTAGACACATTGTCGACTTTTGGACCATTATCAGTAGAAAATGTGACCAAAGTGCCGATTGAAATGTGTAATGAATATGGCCTTAAATTCGTCCAATAGTGAGTCTAAAATATGACCAAATTTTTTCGAAAATGTGTCTTGATTGTGCCTTTTGTTTCTAATATATGCCCGAAATTGAACCTTGATTGCAGAATCTGTCTATTTTGTTTCTAACTTCGTGGTCACGATGTTTCCAAAATGTGTAAATGTGTAAGTTATTGTGCTGTGATGAGAGCCACAAAATCAACACATGGTGTTCTAAATTTTACCGAAATTATTCAGTGTGCACCAAAATTAATCCAAATAAACACAAGTAATGTTACTTCTCGATCCATTCGGAATCATCATGAATACAAAATTGAAAGAGTATCAACCTAATTAGGAAACAACAGGACTTTTTTATTTTAGTATTTCTCGAGTAGGTTCCCTTGCGAACTCAAGTTTACTGATGATAGTTGACATGGTATTTCTAAAAATTCAACGCGCTCTAATAATACCAAGTAATTATAATTTGTTGAAATTTTTTAATTTTTCTATAAAATATATTTTTTTTTCATTTCTCCGCAAAATCAAAACCCGATGATATTTTATTATTGAGAACATCATATTCAGTGCAATTGTGCCATAAATTTTACTCAAAGCCTTAGTTTAAAATATATCTAAAAAACCGCCATTTTTTGGAAGTGCATTTCATGTCAAAATAACTTGTTGAAATATGGCGTACTTATTGATGGTGTCCAAACGGGTTCATGTTTCGGTAATGTGAATAAAATTCGGCTTCAAATTGCCCACCTCGACACATTTGCAAATAGAAGAAAAAATTTGGAGTAATGTTTCTAAATAGAGACTAAAAATTCACTAAAAAATGACTAAAGTCACACAGACGCATTTCAGCAACCTATAAGACACCAAAGTTCATTATGGCCAAAATGTGTCCTTTTATTTAGAAATGGGCACATTTCGGAAAGATTGTGTCTGAAATGCGGCCGAGATTCGGAAACATCCGTACTTTCATAACCTCACTTTTTATTGATTTATTTACATGGAAGGAAAATTAACGTCACTTTTGCCTCCGAATGTTTACTTATTTTAACCGTATTGTTAATTTTACATTGATTAGGCCAAAATTGTCTCTTGGATCTGTTACATACTGGGAGGCCATCGATGTTGAAGCTTGATTCTAGTTGAGTTAACGGTTTCTAGTTTTAGGCAGATAATTATGATTAGATTGTCTTAATAACTGCAGTAACTCATTTAAAGCACAATGTGCAACTTTATTTTTAAGTGACCATGTTTTTAAAGATTCAGTAAACATTAACTTTGTTTTTAGTTCTTCCATTTCAACATCATTGCTTCCATATTCAGAATGTTCGTCACTAGCATTGTTTTCGAATGTATTTTCTAAAAACTCAGAGGTTGATTCCTCTATATCGTTATATAACTTGTGGCAGATATTTAAATGAATTCTTTCACTTTCATTGGACTACACTCGCTCTTACTTTCATAAATTTAATCAATTTTTTCCGAGTTATGTCTATTTCTTTTTTTTACACGTCTGTAGTAAGTGTGAGTAAGCACTTTTTGAGCAACATATTTTCTTATCTTAACTATTTCTGTGAATCTTTAGACCCTTTATATCACATATCAACAATGTTTCTATATGGATACGTATGTGACCGGAGAACGCATTGTAGAAACAATGAAGAAACTCTTTGTTTAAAATGTACCCGAATGGAAATTATTGTGTCTACGCAACTCATTTCAATAACAAAATAAAAACATCTTGTTAAGAAACAAATCGGACGAACTTGAGTCTATTAAGTGTCGACCCGCCTGGGTCTGAATATATTTGAAGAGTCCAAACTGACACAAAGTAGAGACATTTTAAACACATGTGTTTGAAATGTCGCTTTTTAGACAGGCATATCCTTTTGACACAATAAGTTGGTAATGTGTCGACACAAACTTGAACATTTTGGACACACTTTGCATTGAGGCAGAAGTGCTCTGAAAAGAGTCGACACAATTCAGGCACAAGAAAATTGCGCTCGATTTTGGCCATAAATTGCTACTTGGGTGAATGAATAGTAATAGTTATTCGAGCTTCTGTATGGTGAAAGGTGTTAAAATTACGAATTATATGACCGATACGATGGTAGGGCGAAGTCCGATAGAGAGAATAGTACAGTTGTCAAATTAATTGAAACATCGTCCACTTGCGATTATCAGGACTAGCGATTATAAATATTCTTTGTTATCGCTTCCTTGGTCGCATTTTATCAAATTGTTATTTTCAGGAGTGTCCAGGACAGATCTGAGGCTGAAAGTGGAGGTGAGAGCCCTCGAGGGAACTTTGGTGATAAACATTCCTCCTCCACCCACCGATAGGATATGGGTCGGTTTCAGACCGATCCCGGAGCTGTCTTTATCCGCACATCCAATAGTCGGTGAGAGGAATATAACATTCATGCACGTAACCAATTGGATAGAGAAGAAATTAATACAAGAATTCCAGGTGAGCTATATAATATAAATACTTTCTTATTTATGCAGTATGTGATTGCACTTTGATATTATAATAATACTATTGGTGTCAAAAAAATTAAAAAGAAATCAACCATCAAACTTCAAATGCAACTTCACAACAATGCTTTCAGTCTGTTGTGAGATTCAAACATTAACTTATACTTATTGGGGTGTACTGATAACCAGTGGCGGCTCGTGAGGTTTTGGTTTAAGGAGGCTACAAGAGGTGTTAAAAAATACACCATAGGCGAAAATTTTTAGGATTTCAAGGTCAACCGCCTTATAATTTAAAGAAAATCAAAGTAAAACAAGCACCCTAAGCTATTAATTTGTTTTCACTTTCGAGTGTCTACCTTGAGACCTACAACTCATATTTACAATATTCACAAAAACTCTTCTCAGCCAATTAATCTATTCATCTATTCATCAAATTTTTTTTTTCTTTCACAAAATAGGTACCTACCTACCTACTTAACGAATTTGTTAACAGCTGGTGAGAGCAAATAAAAAGTTATTATATATTTTTGAAGATTAGCGGGATTCTGCGATCTTTAACGTTAGCAAAATGATCTATAATATCCTCATAAAATTTTTTGTCTTTCGCCAAAAGTTTTACCAATTCCTTTTCAATAGACAACAAACTAATGTTTTTCAAACGATCCTGGCTCATTGAATTTCATAAATAAGTTTTAATTATCTTAAGAGTGGAAAACGAGCGCTCTACGGAAGCCGATGTCACCGGGATAGAAATAATTAGACATAAGAGTTTATAAACTTGGGGTAAATCTTGATTCAAATCATTATCAGAAAGGTATTTAATAGTCCTCACATGATTTTTATTTTGCCCCAAAATTTCATTGTCGTTATAAACAACACACAGTTCACTTTTTATGGCCACCTTATCAAAAAAAGTGTATTTTTGACATAAATTTTCCAAAAGGTTATCTGGAAAATTAGCCGAAAACAAATTTTTATTGAGTAAGTCGAAGAAATGCAGTTCTTTCAAATCAGAGAACCTTATTTCTATTTGACCCCTAATAGTATCCAAAATTTCATAAAATATTTGCTTATAGTGAAGCTCCATATCTGCGTAACTGAATTTCTTTCGTTTTGGGCTAAATTGAGTCGTATCATCAGTAGTTTGAAAAGATGTTTAAAAAATATATAAATTCCTTATCTTGTAAGTAAGATATTAATCCGCGTGCGGTATTTAAAGTTACTTTATCGGTGAAAAATTCCTCACTTTCAACTATAGAATTAAATCCTCAAATCCTAAGCGGCCCCAAACAGAGACATTTTCCCTAGTAAAAAGTAAACACTGCCAACAAAATAATTTATTTTTTACCTGTGATCCGGTTAGGCAAGGATGTCTCTCATAATTTCTTGTATTAAAACCGCGGTTTTGTTGTCTGTTACGCTGCACCAAATTGTTTAATTCAGGGGTAGGTCGCAATGTTTTTATCAAAAATTTATCCTCATAACTAAAGTTATGGGATAACAAATATTCCACTAAGTCACCATTGAAATTTTTGAAATTAACTTCAGTAACAAATCTCATTTTAAAACAATACGCGAGCAATATAAGTAAACAAGCTGTTTTCGGCCATTAGTCACTACGATTAAATTAATGCTTTCCAACGAATTCACTCGATTTTACCCGAATTTCTATAGTTGTGATTGGTCGACATTGTATGAGACTCAGGCTCCATCGGTATTGCCATTTACATGTGTTTTGCTTTTATATTGCAATGAAGTATTCATTGGCAGTATTCGCACCGTTGTTTGCTTTTCTGTGGCAGGCATAATGAACGTTGAGAATATACCTTTCTAAGCCTCCGCAGCGTTGCCACAAATCTTGAAATGAATGAAATGCAGTAAATGTAAATACCATTATATAATGTAGGTTGAAAGGAAGGTAGGTGCATAAAATAATATGATTTTGATTAATATGAATATGCTGACTATTCAATATAATATATTAGTGATACACGGAATATTATTGAGGAGGAGGCTTAGCCTCCTTAGCCGCCTTTGAATAGCCGCCCCTGCAGTAATAACGTTATATTGTATAAGAAGGTGAACGCATGCAGTATAATATGCTATTTATAATGAGGAAATCTGTGCATCTAAGGAATTTGACCTTTCCTAGGTTCAAGACTGCAATAAAAGCTTTCCTTATAAATAGACTTGTCCTGTTAATTGTATTCATATTATGTATTTTTTCTGAATAATGTTACATTATAGTATATTTACATTGCATATTTTCTCTTATATAAAATGAAAATTTTTAATACATTTTTATTATATTTACATTGATGAGTACCTACACGCTGTATAAGCCAAACATACAATAAAGGTTATTATTATTATTATAATATCAGTTTTCCTCAGTAATGTAAATAATACAAAATAATTTGTCTGTTTCACTTATGAAGTGACTGATCCTTTACTTTAAAGTTTTATCTGCATATGCTATTTTTATCTTTTAATTTGTTAACTCTAGAAAATTATGCTCCATAAGTTATTTTTTTTTTGACGTGTATAAAACTTTCAATGTTACTTTACAGGTACTATAAAAGTTTGTCTCTTTTTTGTCAATAGTGTTTCGTAAATTTTCTCCATGATTTGTGTAGTCAGTGAATTTTATAATCGATTTTTTGCGATAAATTTGAACATATTTCATTTCTGTAAAAATCAAATCTGAATTGAAATTTTTTTTTCCAGAAACTTCTAGTGACGCCTAACATGGAAGACCTTATCATTCCCATAATGATGTCTAAACTTCCTGAGTAATATTATTCGTTATTTAGTTTTAATTTGTGTGATATCCGAAATTTTCAGGGCGTTTTGTAATCTAGTCTCGGAATTTTGCAAGGGAACCAAAATTATTTGGTTGATTTTCAGAGTTTCATTCCAATGGGCTGTAGTTCCTCTGTGAACGGATGAGTTTATCAGAATTTACAATTTTGTACTGAAGCCATGTAGTTTACGATAAAAAAAAGTTCCATTTACACAGTCACAAATATTCGTGACGTCTTATCCCTGTTGGAATTTTATATTTTAATATTGAGTTGAAGTACTTATAAGAAATTTTTGTTGTTGAATTGTGTGATAAACCAGGCTAAATATTGAAATAAGCTACTAATGTACATGTATTTTCTTACGCATTCCTGTTGATGCTGAATTGTTACATTTTGAAACAGAATTCTACATGAAAATCTGTTTTATGGTTTCCTTTGTTGTTTTGATTCGTAATTAGCTGTTTAATCGGTTGTTGCCGCCAATTCGCAGTTAGCACCAATTTCGGAGTTTTGATAAATTAATTAAGTTGTAGAATAGAGTGTGGTTCTGCCAAATATATTCCAATGATTTGATAATTTTTTTGTTTAATCTATGGAAATCCACAATATCTCACGAATTTGTAAATGTACTCTGCTTCCAGTTTCTTCACTTTTGTTTTTTTTTCTATCACTGTTTTCACAAATGTGTTTTATTTGTTAAATTTTGTTCAAGATTTTTATTGAAATTTGTATTGTATTATTCGAGTATGAAATGTTTATATTATTTTGTTTAGAAAAATATACAAGTATTTGTCTTTTAAGTGTTTTTTTTAACGAAAGTTGGAAAAATTAATTGACGAAATTAATTTCCATCAAAAGTATTATTTAGAAAGCAAGGCAGTTCTTATATTCCTAATTAATACATTTGAACTACTGAAATTTATGGAAATTCAAATGAAATTTTCTGAAGAGAACTTATAAAATAGAAGTTTATACATAAAATTGAAACAATTATTAATCCAAGATTTATAGGAAAAGTCTGCAATATACAGGTTATCAATATCATGAGTACTTATGAGAAATAAAAAATTTTGTTTTTACTTATATATTTCACTAAGTGATGGGCTTAATTGAAATGAAAATAATTTGAAACAATGAAAAAATAAAAATATTTTATTTGTAGTTTCAAAAAATATTCGGAATATCTAAAAATTAAATAACATTAAAAAATAATATAAATCGAATATAAAACATCATTCATCAACCACTCACACATATATAAATATATATACAAAAATATAAATATTGCCTAATCGTCCCTCTTATGTTGCTGTGCGACCTTTGTGATAGTTTCGATTATTTTACTTTTCATTTCCAAATCTTCGATTGTATGCTGTAATTCTATTGTTTTATTATCCAATTGCTTCTGTTTTTCCTTCAACTCTTTCTCCACTATCATAATTTGCTGAAAATTAAACATTGTAACTAACCCAAAATACAAACAATAAACAAACTCACCTTAGTTAAGTCTTCAATCTGAGATGAGTATTTCTTAAGACCATCTTCTTTCTTTGTCAAATTCTTCTCAAGCCTAGAACAATTTTCTTCCAATTTAGATACGAGCTGTTTCAATTTTGTTTGTTGTTCTTCTAACTGATCTTTATATTCGCGAGCTTCCTCCAATTTCTTCATAGCATCTTCTAAACTATCCTGCAGTTTAGCTGCTCTTCTTTCTTCGTGCGTTAGCCTACTTTGAATAGCCTTACAACGTCCCTTTTCCGCTTCAAAAGAATTCGATCTTTGCTGAAAATCGATTAAAGATTTGAAATAGATACCTCGTCTAGTTATTACGACCACCAGCCTAGGCACGTGATGCCGGGGCCTAGGGCGACATAGTTTGAGGGTCGGCAACATTTTTGAAATGCCCAAATTTAAGAGGAGAAAAAGTGAAGACAATTTATTTTATTCTCAGATTTAAATTTTGATAGTTTGTTCAAATTCTTTTAATAATAATAATAATATTTATTACAAAAATTATCACAGATAGATCAGGTAGAAATGATAAAATTGAAACATGTCGACGAAACCACAGTTTAATGCTGGATGGAACAGTAATTATAATATTCATTTAGATGATAAGGCTCTACATCCAGGATAAACTTACGAACTCTTGCTACATACAGACTCACACTATCAATAGCCCAGAAATGTTTTGGGAGAGCATTATATAATTTCATACAAGTGTACATTGTGCTTTTTTGAGTAAGTGTGAGTGATAGCTTTGGCAGTTGATAAGGAATCATTTGTCTTGTGTTATTCTGATTCTTGAAGCCAGAAAACAGTTCTTTATGTTTATAAATGAATAGCAAAGATCTAAAAACAAACAAGCCAGGTACAGTCAAAATATTATGCTTTTTAAATAAACCTCTACACGATTCCCGAAAAGGTAGTCTTAACATCGACCTCAATGTCATTTTTTGAGTAATAAATAGGAAATTAGTATGTGGGCTGTTGCCCCAGAATATTATTCCATATGACAACAATGATTCAAAATTTGCAGAGTAAATTGTTTTTAATACATCTAAGCCAACTTGATGCTTCAAAACGTTAATCGAATACAAGACAGACAGCAGTCTCCCATTCAAGTAATCAATATGTTGACGCCACTTCAAGTTAGCATCAACATGGACACCCAAAAACTTAATAGACTCACTAGTTGTAATATCATTATCAAGAATCCTTATTGACAATGGAAATGAACGACGAGAGCGATCGGTATGGAAAAAGATAAAGTCAGTTTTGGTAATGTTTAACTTTAAACTATAATTAACACCACACCAGGAAGTTATAGACTCAAAAGCATCTTCAGCCCTATTAATAACAGTGGCCAAATCATCGTCGGAAACTATGATGTTAGTATCGTCCGCATACAAAGAGAACCTACAAGCCAGATCACCAACCACTTCCGGCAAATCGTTAATATAAATCAAGAACAAAAGCGGACCAAGGACACTCCCCTGAGGAACACCTCTTGTAACAGTAACATCATCGGATATACAAGTCGCTCCATCCCGCACCAATTCAACTCTCTGCTTCCGATTACTGAGATAACTTCTAATTAATAGAAGTTGATTATCTCTAACGCCATAAGCCTCCAATTTCTCCAATAATTTTTCATGATCAACACTGTCAAACGCTTTAGACAAGTCTAGAAACATACCAAGTGGAATGCATCCATCCTCCAAGGCTTTTAAAATTTCACTCAGGAGTTGAAAAATGGCGGTTTCAGGGGATTTTTGTGCCACAAAACCATGTTGATATTTGCTGAAAACATTAAACTTCCTAAAGAAAGAAATCAAACGGACGGAGAGGACTTTTTCAAAAATTTTAGAAAAAGATGACAAGAGACTAATTGGTCTATAATTTTCCACTTCCTCATGGGAACCCTTTTTAAAAAGGGGCTTAACAACTGCTATTCTTAAAGATTCTGGAAATATTCCTTCAATAAATGACCTATTAATAATGAGACTCAAGGGTTCTGCAATTACATGTATACATTTTTTCAGCACCTTCATAGGAATTCCATCATGACCATATGATGTGGAATTTTTCATTTTAGCAACAATTGAAATTAATTCAGATGGAAAAAGGCTAAACATAAAGAAAGATTTATGACATTTTGATTTTTTAGTAAAATTGCAGAGTGATGAAGGCGAACTTCCACCCATGTTAATGAAAAACTTATTAAACCTGTTTGCCACCATGACAAGATCCCCAGAGGCAATCCCAGACCGTCCATTCTGATTGCATCTCAGTTCTCTTATCAATGTCCATGTTGCTTTTGATTTATTAGCAGAATTGGTTATTATGTGACCATAGTGTTCCTGTTTAAGTTTAGAAATAAATTTGTCATACTAAATATATTATAATAGTCATAACATTTTTATAGTACGACACGCGTTCCGTTACTTGAGACGTTTTACGGAAACAATGGGGGTTTTCTCACCTGTACGAGTTCTTCGAGCTGCTGCTTGATCTTCATCAACTCCTGGTGGCGTTGCTGCGTGTGGAACAGCAGCTGGTGCAGCCTGTTCATGCCGACCGTCAGCTGCGCCATACGTTGCTCCAGGTGCGCGCAACGTTCGGACGCCGCCTCGGCGCTTGCCATGGCTGCCCTTTCGGCGTGGCCCATCGACGCCAGCTTGTACTCGTACAATTCCATCACGTCGGACGTGGAGATGTCCGCGAAGTTTCTGTTGGCCAGTGCGTCCTGCAAGAACCTCGAATTTTAGGACAGGAGGATTTAAAAAAAAAAACAAAATTAATAAATTGCAACCCTTTATACTTCAATGAAGATTACGGGTGGGAGACTGTGTGTCTGGGGAATGCAAGACTACATAAGGTGTTCCTCAGGGGTCGATCCTAAGACCGTTGTTGTCCATGAACGACTTACCTGAACATATTAAGGAGGGCAATGTTTCTATGTATGCAGATGATACCTCAATAGTAATCTCGGGATCGACATCTGTGGAAATCGAGATAAAAATTGTTGAAGTGTGTGATAGGATGGAGTCGTGGTGTCAGCGCAACAGATTAATTCTCAATGCGAGCAAAACGGTGCAATTACAGTTGCATAATGGTAGGCTATCACGTGATAACCAGTTGAATGGTGTTGACGAGGAGACCCGATATTTGGGTTGTTTTCTTGACTCAGAATTGAGGTGGGAGACTCACACGAATCATGTTTGTAAAATACTGAGTAGCGGATATTTTGCTCTTCTTCAGCTGAGGTCCAGTATGGCACTTACAGATCTTGTAGGTGTGTATCATGCTATGGTTCACACGCACCTCACTTTCCACGCATTATTATGGGGTATATCAACTGGTTGGAGGAGGGTATTCATTGCACAGAAGAGAGTTATGTAGGAGGTATTTCGTTGGCCATGGTATACTCACTCTGCCCTCGATATTCGTCCTCAAAGCAGCAATGTACGCTAGACAGAATTTTGCCTCTTTTGCGAGATTGGGTGCTTCATATAATACAAGAGATGATTCGAAATTACTTTTTCCTAAGCATAAGAGTGCGTTGTATGAAAAGAGTCCCAAATATGTGTCTGTTACTGTTTATAATAAATTGCCATCATTTATTACTAGCATAAGTAGTATTGGAAAGTTCAAAAAAGAGCTGAAGCGTTTTCTGATAGGTCATGCATTTTATTAATTCGAAGAGTTTTGTTCCTCATAGTTCTGTGCTGGTGTTTTTAACTTATGTTGTAGATATGTTAGTATGTTTTTATTTATATGTGTATTCCAAAATTCTATTTATACATTATTATGACGTGTACATGCTTGTTTTAGTCAGCTTACGAATAAAATTTATTATTATTATTTATTAATGAAAAAATTGGAATTTGTAATCTTTATCCATATCAACTGTGGCGTGATAATGAATTAAATAATGTTTTTAACAAACTTCATTCGAAAATTAGATTCCTCCCCACCACACTCACCCTCAGCTGATTCAGTACGCCGTCCAGATTGTCAACCTGCGTAACGGACAGCACCGGCGTGGACAGTTCGGTCATCATGACGTGGTGGCTCTTCGTAGGCGGCGGCGAGCTCAAGCTGAACAGACTCTGCATAGACGTCATGGCGTTGGCCACGCGGTCGCTGGGAAACGTGGGCACGCCGGCCATCTGCAAAACCATCCCCTTCACCTCGGCCGAGCCGCAATACAGACCCTGACACAGCACGTAGTGGATTTGCCTTCGACAAGCGAGAAAACTCGTGAACGCCGAACGCTTACCATTTTTACGAATGTAATATATGTTGTCCATGAGACAAAGCACAAAAAATCAATTTTACAGCTATATCCCCATTAATCATACTCAAAGAAAAATATGCGTCAGCAGCA
This sequence comes from Cynegetis impunctata, assembly GCA_030704885.1. Classification (NCBI taxonomy): domain Eukaryota; kingdom Metazoa; phylum Arthropoda; class Insecta; order Coleoptera; family Coccinellidae; genus Cynegetis; species Cynegetis impunctata. The sequence goes on from JARQZK010001445.1 coordinate 1,952,461, forward strand.
GAGCTCCGCCAATAAGGTCCTATTTCCCTGAATTTTTGTTCTTTTTTACATGCAAATTTTTAACCCTCTAAGTCAATTCGGAGGAACTATGGAGGCGAATAAAACTTAAAAAACCAAAGAAAGAAGCATAAAATTCTATCATGGTGCGGATTTAAAAACCACTCTTGCACCTCAACCTTGACAATAGGTACAAAAATTGTATCATTATTATCAAAATCTTCTAAATATTTTAATGATGTATATATTTCAACTAAATGCTTAATCTTGAATGAACTGCCTATTATCATTTCTCTTCAAAACTCCGTATATTTCCCTTAAATCCGCAATCACAAAAACGAACAATAGTAAAGGGCCAAACATAGAACCTTGAATAATACCGGGAAACAATGTCTCCGAATTTGATTTTTTATTTACGTTAATTTACGGATTGTTGAGGACCAATATTTGATTTCTTATTTATATCGAAGTATCCAGATGAGAATCTTAATTATTTACCTCTGCTGCAACAGATTGTCCCGAATAGAGATCCAGTTGACGTCGTGCACCGCCAGTTCGTTAACTAACGCGACGGCGTGGGTGAACAAGCTAACCGTTTCTTCCGAGCAACTGCTGGGGTCGCTAGCGCACAATCTGGGGGAATCGTCTCCGAGAAGTGGATAAAACACCTTGTATATCGTTTCCTCCTTCAATTCCATTAGAATTCTACAAAGAAATTCAAATGTTAGGAGAGACGGTCACAACTTAAACAAAGATATGACCCAAAAAATCGTTATTGACTTAACACTTGATGGAACACAGTTTAAAATTATGAACTCAAGTAATACACTTGGCTTGATTCCACTGAAATTGCTACATTTACTAGACATATATGTTAATATAATATAATTATAAAGAATTTTCTGACTTATTTGAAAATTCAACAATCTATTAATATTATTTGTTAATAAGTGAGGATCGGTGCCGGTTTAACGTTTTTGGGGCCTATAAATCCGACTACATAAACAAATACTCACTTCGGTCTCAAGTCGTTCATCTTCAGCATCACCGAGAGCAGTTGCAGCAGCGCCGCCGTCCTCTTGTTCCGCTCGGCGTGCGACGGCAAGTCCTCCGGACTCTCGGAATCCAGGGCCAGCAGGAAGACGGGCAAACTGACCCCGAGCGGTTTCAGCAGTGCCGAATTCTCGGGCGGCGTCCGCGACGCTATCGACTTGAGGATGGCGATCGACTGGGTGGAAACGATCTCGTTCTGTATCCAGTCGAGACTGGCGCTGACGAATTTCGCGTAGAAGACCTTCAGACAATCGACGTCCGCCTCGATCAGGTGGTGCAGGAACTGGAAGACGAGGGCTACGCACTCCGCGAGATTGCAGGAGTCGCCCTGCCCGTCCTCCGACGCCGTCGACAACATGCTTCGATCCATCGTCTGCGAAAATTTTTAATAAATAAGATATATATATATATATATATATATATATATATATATATATATATATGTGTGTGTCGATCATTGTAAAAGTGGTGTAACTCCATAATTTTCTAATTCATATTTTATTGCATAATAGGTTCTCATTTATCACATCTTTCAGTATAAAAGTGAAGCAACTCCACTTATTCTTCTATACCGCCATAGATGTCGTTACTGGTTCCGTCAAGGAACATATTTTACCTATTATTCACTTTAACAGTGAAGTAAGTCACAAGTCACTTTTATAATGAAGTAAGTCCGGAGTTAACTCACTTATATTGTGTCACATGTTCAACAATTCGTGATAGTTTTCTTAAGTATTTTGAAAAATGAGTTTTTTTATATTTATATTATTTGGGAATCAATTGTTTCAATAATAAAACAGGATACATGAACGTCTGGAATGAGGTAGAAGGTGGGCGAGGTTCTCAAGACATTGCAGTCTGTCTCGTCAAACACTTGAAAACTTACGCAGCTCTAAAAAATCACATAATTATGTATTCAGATTCTTGCACTGGACAAAATCGAAATATAAAGAGCACACTTTCACTGTTAAAGCTGGTACAAGACCCGGACAATAGTATCGCTACAATAGACCACAAGTTTTTAGTGTACGGGCATTCTTATTTACCTGATGGGGAATTTGGGATCATTGAGAGTGCAAGTCACCGACATGGACAAATTTACAACCCGAAACAATGGATGGATATTATAAAAAATGCTAAGCGCAAAGAATCTTACTTTGTTGTTACCGAAATAAAAAATTCCGACTTTATAAGCACTGCTGCCTTAGAAAAATCTATAACCAATAGAAAAAAACAACTTGCGGTTACGACTTCAGCTGACTGAATATTAGATGGCTGAGGTTTGAAAGAAATCAGCCCTTACAATTTCTATTCAAAGAGACGTTTAACCCAGATACGCCATTCTATAGAGTAGATCTATCTAAAAAGCAGCAAGGACGACCTGTCTCCTTGTTCAATATTCAACAAGAACCACTATATCAATCAAAAAGACCTATTACTAACGCTAAAAAAAATGATATGCTCGTATGCTACCGTATATTCCTCCAATACACCACCAATTTTACAAAAATCTGCCAGTAGATATTCCAACTCGGTCAAGCACACGTAATGCTGATGAGCGTTCATCTGATGACGAAATAATATACGATTAAAATACTAAACGAAATGAAATTATGTTTGACTATGTCACTTTAACAGTGAAGTAACTCCAGAAAAGAAAAATGTTTTTTCTTCTATTAAAAAAGTTTTAATTTTTTTAAAGTTACTATCTGCTGATATAATCTTTGATTTGTCCTAAACAATTAAATATATAAAACATTGAACAAATATTTGTGTTTATTTTATTACACGTCAATCAGCAAAACCTTTCGTTTCTCGAACCTTAATTACAAGGAGATAATCCACTATTACAATGAACGACACATATATATATATATATATATATATATATATATATATATATATATATATATATAGGGTGATTCTTTAAGGGTGGCGACCGGCCGTATCTCGGAAACCGTATGTCCTAGAATTTGGGGAAAAAAATTCTTATATGCAAATCTGCCCTAAAAAATGATTAAAAATGTTTTTGAGTCCATAGTTTTCCGCTAGGTGGCGCAAACTACCACTTATAAAATATAATTGGATTTTTTACGAAATATTCCCCAATTTAGGCTGGTAAGAAATATCAAACTTAGAAACTACTGTCCTAATTCCACAACTCTTGTTAGAGTCATTTTTCTGTATTACCTATTCTGAAATGGTGGGGGGGAAGTTCGTTTTCTTTGACATAAAAAAGACTGTAATTCCATAATGCATCAACCGATTTTCGAAAACGTAGACTCTAGGCAAAGAGTATTGAATGTAGATTTCAGTAATAAATAACAAAAACACTTTAAATTTTTCAATCGGCAATTAGAGGGCGTTATGTAACACCTAACTCTATTTATGATTTTTTTTGAGAAATTTCAAATGCAATGCTATAAATCTAACTAGCTAACAAAAAGCCAAATTTGATGACTTATTGACCTGTCAAAACCGCGAACTGATATCTCTTTTCATTCCAAAGATATTGGCATTTTTTGATGAGTGTTGATGATTGTTGGCTCGCCCTGTAAGGTGGAAGAGAAATTATGTTGCTAAAATTGTTTTGAAAATAAAATAACAAGTAGAAACGCATCAACTAAATATTTATTAACATTACATAATGAAACAAAACTAAGGGAGCTACTCATAACATTAATTTACAAAACGCTCCCACTATCTCATTATTTTAAATACTCAAAATGCTTGCCATTATTTGCTTTGAACTATTTCGGATAAAAATTTTCGGGTAAAAATTCAATTCCAAATCTCTCAAACGGTCTCTTAGTTTTATGTTCATGGATGAGCTGCAATATTACAAATGATGTTAAACTGTTGAGAGATAGATGTTTCAAAAGTCAGCGAGTTATCTATGGAAATGACACCAATGTCTTATGATTGTTTACTTTTAAGTTTTTATTGCTGTCAAATTTATTCTGACTGTTTGCAAACTAACTCTTTTATAATGCCTTTTTATTCAAATGGATATGCCTACAAAATGAAGTAATTGCTGAACGGGAGTAGGTATGCGATACGATATCCTGAAAGACGGCGTCATTCTCGGAAATTATTCAAAAGATTGGCACAAAGATTGCGAAAAACCAGCAATGTTCAACCTGTCGCATTAAGAAATAGGATACGTAGAAGTCGCAATGAAGAAAATGTTACTAACGTATTGGTGTTAGTTAAGTCTGAACCCCATTTGAGTATTCGAAAAATTGCAAGAGATCTAGGATTGATTTATTCTTTGGTGCAAAGAATATTAAAGGATTATAAAATGCACCCTTATCATATTATTTCACAACAGCATGAAATTAGCCCAGACAAAAATTGTAGATAATTCTCTATAAAAAATTTCAAAATACTTTTTCTTCTAAGAGTCGCCGTTTTTGAGATATAACGAGTCAAAAAGTTGAAAGATCTACAATTTTTGTCTAATTTCATGATAAAACTTACTGCTTTGCTGAAAATCGCAAAAAAAAAAACGTTTTTATGATATTCGAACCCGAATTTTTTTGCACGTATCAGATCGATGAAGACTTTTCAGATTTCATTTATAATGGTGTTTTGAACAATCCCACCAATTTTCAGATGGGTGCGAATTTTTATAACTTAACTTCTATTTTTTGGTCTAATTTGACCGGACTAGTTTTATTTCATTATGTAATGTTAATAAATATTTTCATGATGCGTTTCTACTTGTCATTTTTTTTTCAAAACAATTTTAGCAACATAATTTCTCTTCCACCTTACAGGGCGAGCCAACAGTCACCAACACTCATCAAAAAATGCCAATATCTTTGGAATGAAAAGAGATATTAGTTCGCGGTTTTGACAGGTCAATGAGTCATCAAATTTGGCTTTCTGTTAGCTAGTTAGATTTATAGCATTGCATTTGAAATTTCTCAAAAAAAATCATAAATAGAGCAAGGTGTTACATAACGCCCTCTAGTTGCCGATTGGAAAATTGAAAGTGTTTTTGTTATTTGTTACTGAAATCTACATTCAATACTCTTTGCATAGAGTCTACGTTTTCGAAAATCGGTTCATGCATTATGGAGTTACAGTCTTTTTTATGCCAAAGAAAGAGAAATTCCCCCACCATTTCAGAATAGGCAATACAGAAAAATTACTTTAACAAGAGTCGTAGAACTAGGACAGTAGTTTCTAAATTTGATATTTTTTACCAGCCTAAATTGGGAAATATTTCGTAAAAAATCCAATTATATTTTATAAGTGGTAGATTGTGCCACCTAGCGGAAAACTATGGACTCAAAAACAATTTTAATCATTTTTTTAGGGCAGGTTTGCATATAAGAATTTTTTTCCCCAAATTCTAGGACATACGGTCGGTCGCCACCCTTAAAGAATCACCCTGTATATATATACATATATATATATATATATATATATATATATATATATATATATATATATATATATATATTTTTGAGAAATGAAACTGAGTTTAACGATTTTCACATATAATAAAATAACAACAGTTGCACAACGTGTTTCGTTGACACAACAGCTTCTTCAGGTGCGTATTTCAAACTGAAACTAAAATATCTAATGCAAGGTTTGCAAAGTACAATTACAAATTTGGGAAATCCAACAAACTACCTTCATTTATTGAAAATATTAACAATATTGTTAATTTCTTTTTATTGTACCTGCTATTTTTTAATTCAGAATATCCTACCTTCAGCAAATCAGCTACTTCACTCTGATACACTTCATTGAGTTCTCCATTGTCCGCACACTGATTCTGTTTCTTCACATCAATGTAGAACTCGACAAGCTGTCGAAGCAATATATGGTCTCGTTTACTGAATGCACATTTTATTGATGCAAACGTAATGTTAACTAACTTCAGAAGATTGGTAGCAGGTCCTACTTCGTTTATGTGATCACATATTATGAGGAGTTTACAAGCATGGGCCTCCAGAACAGGACCCTAGAAAATTAAAAGAATACCTTAACTATATTCTAAACGAGGAAAAGTAGACATATATAGCCTTTTAAGTATTCTAGTATCACTGAAAAATTAAGCAATTAATGATTAAATTTTAGAAACCTCATAGTATCTTAATAATAAGTATATGCTATTACAATGCAATTGAACAAGTGAAGATCCAGTACCAAGTATATTATCCTTACCCTCACCTTCATTGTAAGACATGTTCTCATTAGTTTCTTCATGTCCACATTTGATGTTAAAGTATAAATTGCAGATAAATTCTTGTAGCATAAATTAACGAGGACACCTAGTGACAGGGCAACAATTTCTTCATCCTGATTTTCAACCCATTTACCTAAGGTAGTCATGAGATGTGGTAAATGAGGAATTTGCCATGAAATTTTTATACCACAAGTTAAATCCTGAAATATAAATTTAAAAAATTAAAGTTATACAAAATAAAATATATATTAATACAAAATAAAGAACATAAAAACTTTGTCTTAATTACACACTTAAAAAACACATTAAAATCATATGGTATTAAATCCAGTGCTTTGAAATGGTTGGAAAGCTACCTGAGTGATAGAAAACAGATTGTTAAAATAAATAACCAATTCTCTACTATGAGGTAGATAAATATAGGTATACCACAAGGTAGTGTCATTGGCCCGCTTTTGTTCATACTCTACATGAATGACATAAACTGCTCTGTTGATTGTGAATTTGTGAATCTTTATGCGGATGATACGTTGTTGGCAATTGGTGATGATTGCTTGGAGACAGCTATTCAGAGAATGACAGATGAATTAATTAATCTTGAAAACTACTTGAAAAGGAATAAGTTGAAACTAAATGTACAAAAAACAAAGGCTATGATCATTTCTACTCATAATAGGAGAAAAAATAGATAAGAATAATATAACATTAATGATGGAGAGTGAGAAAATAGAAATTGTGAAACAATTCAAGTACCTGGGAGTTGTATTGGATGAAAATTTAAGTTTCAGGGAACACTTTACAATGATTCATAAAAAAATATCAAAGAAGCTATTTTTCTTCTCAAGAATAGCTGCGCAGATATCAATGAAAGCAAGAATGACAGTCTATAATAGTATCATTCAACCACATTTTGATTACTGTTCTACAGTAGTCTTTCTTCTGGACAATAACAGTAAAGCTTCTCTTCAAAAACTTCAAAACTGTGGAATGAGATTAATTCTGAAATGTAGTAGATATACACCTATACTTAACATGCAAGGGACTTTACAATGGCAATCAGTAACCAAAAGATTGACATTTTTTGCAATGATCTTCATATTTAAAATAATCAAAGGAATGATGCCAAAGTATTTAAATCGGTTTATCAGGTGCAATCATGAAGTTCACGAATATTATACTAGAGGAGCAAACAACTTCCATATAGACAGATCCAATACCAGAAAGGGTATGAACTCATTATTTGTTCGAGGTATAGTTCAGTATAACTCCTTACCAGATGAAGTTAAAGACTGCAATACACTTATAACCTTTAAGAGAAAACTCTCAAAATACCTGTGATATAGTTGTGAATGTGTTTATATTTTATTTTGAATGTGTACTGTTGGATTTGGTGGTTGTGGTGTAGTTTTTGGTTGTGTATTGCATTTTTATCAATTTTTTTTTATATTTGTCAATCTTATATTGTTTCTTTAAGAAATGTATTGTGAATATTAGGATTTTCCTATTTAAATAAACAAACTAAAAAACTAACTAACTAACTTATATAAAAAAGTGACTTCAGTAAAAACAATGATATTTTATGTGAGTTGTCAAAACTAAAAGCACAGTAAAAAAAAATTAATCTCATACATGTATAGTATAACTGATTGTGTCACAAATATTTTGGGTTAACATACTTTGAGGGTAGTTTCTTAAAACTTTGAACAAAATCAGCAAGACTGCTTTTTTTTTAAATATTTATTTCTGACCTTGAAACATATTTACATCTGGTATTAAGGCCTAAATGATTACTTCTTGATAAAATAATCTGATCTAAAGCTAGGTTTTATCTTAACTAGTTGAAAGTATAAACCAAAGACATTATAAACAAATATCACAGTATCTACAACTTTTGAAACATATACAGTTAACATTAATTGACTTTTTTCTTAATATATTCCTTCAACTGCTTGTATATTCTTTCCCGTCTGCCAACCATTACTAATTTTTCAGGTACACTGTTAAATGACTGTATGCTTCTTTCATATGGAGAGTCTAGCTTCTTCTTTGTGCGGGCTGTTGTATTTCTTAGTGCATTTTTTGATATAACGTTGTAGTTATGAAAGTCTGTAATTTGTCTCAATACGTGGCTAACTTTAATTGTTTTATTTTGTACACTATACCCTAACTTAATTTGTTCAAATAATTAAAGCTGTTTTATATGGAGAAATGGGTAAATTTTGTACAATAATTTACTAGATGTAAAATCGTCCAATGAAAATAAAACTTTGATGGACTTATTTTGTAGCCTCTGTTTGTTTAGTAAGACTTCACTGGCATTGCCCCAGCAGGGAATAAGGTATCTCAGGTGGGGCTCAATTAAACTGTTATATATAAATATTTCGAGTTATTATTGAGTTGGTATGCACATCTTCTTAGAGCTCCAATAAAAGGTGCTATTTTATTTATTATATTTTCTATGTGTAACGTCCATGTTAGATTATTAGAAATAGTAACACAAAATATTTATAATTTGTTACTTGTTTTAATATTTGTCTATTTACCTTTATCACTGGATTGCACTTTTTTTTCCCGTTTGCTTTAATATCATATATACAGTCTTATTTATATTAATTGTTAACTTATTTGAGCATAGCTATTTGTGATACAAAGTCAAATCCGGAATCATTGTTTCTTCTAAATCTGCTTAATTCGCAGCAGAATACACTAAAACCGTATTGGCCGCAAACATAAAGTATCTACATTTCAAGTTAAGCAGCTTTAACCCGTGCACATAACACAGGTATTATATCGAGCTAAAAAGATAATTACTCACCTGCATTAATTTCAACAGTCTCATTTTCTTTTCTTTTGTAATTTGATCACCTAACATTCTGGACAAAGATGGAAGATACTGATATGTATGTATAAAGGCCAATCTTGCAGTAGAGTTTCTACATGCATTACTCAGAACATCCACACAGTACCATGCGAACGGAGATCTTGGTTCCATTTTCGTCATCAAATCCCGAAGACTGACATAAAATTCCGATGCAATATTTGTATGTGGATCGAATATACTCAAATCGATGGTAACACTCAGAGCCTAGAAATGAACAATAAAGAGAGGATGAAAAAATAACAGATTAGACAACCTATAAGAATGTTTCATCTTTATTTATAATTCTTTTATATACCTGTAAAAATCTGCTCACTAAACTTGCTATTTCTTCCGTATTATTTTGTAAATATTCATTTATTGAAATCACTAATTTCTTCATTTTGTAATATTTGGATTCGGGTCCACTACAAGTACTAAGCAACGATGAATTCCTAGATGCTGCAGGGCCAATATTAATGGTTTTTCTGTTAAAATGCCCAGAGTCGAATCCACTAAAAGAGTCGAAGCCTGATAAATTCGACGAACTCATTATGAAAAGAAATCAGGGATGTTTCAATTGCAAAACGGAATCACCACACTTCTAATAACGGCTTTGGTCAAATTTGAATGAAACTAAAAATTTAAAATATGACTATTTATGACATACGTCGATATCATTTTCCTTATCGTTCCCAAGCTAAATTGTCGCATCGCTATCCTCCTCTAAAAATGCAACTTTCAATTTTATATGAGCATGCGTAGTGAGATTAGAGATAATTCAATTATTCATTTATCAAGCCAGGCCAGATCTCTTTTTATTCGTAGAATTCACGCAAAAAACTGGTATTTTACTAATGAACAAAGGAACATTTGTTTACAAAACTAATAATCATCAAAATCAGAAAAGGTTTTTTGCTATAAAGTATACTGCCAGAGAAATGAATATTCCGATCTCAACGGATCCATCGACCTTGGCCTAGACCCAGATGTTTTGCAATGTCCTTGTCAGTGTTGCCAACTCGAAATTTGTCTTGGAGGTAGATATGATTTCAGAAGTTGGTAGTTTCCTACCAATCCTACTTTGAAAAGTAGGTAGATCTACCACCCATTTTTTAAAAAGTTTTCTAGAGACCTCACAATAATAATATGATACAAATAATTAATGTTTCTATTGGGCAACAAATATTTCACCTCTTAGGTAATATGGAGTTATGTCCAGAGTAACCGATTTTGATAAAATTTTGAATTCTTGCTTTTTTTGGGCTGAAAAGGCCGAATATAAACTCAGATTTTGTCGCTTGATCACCTTTTCATTCCAAAAAATTAAGCTAACGAATAGGCTCTTGCACCGTTTTATTATAAACCGTCGTTTAACTAAACTTGGATTATGCGAGGTTTAAGACGGCTTGAACGCCGTTTATATTGTTATGCAAGCGAAAATGTCAAATTAAACTCGGTATATCATTATTTAATAATATACGGTGCAAAAAAGCCTAATATCCTATTTTAATCTCACTAACCTATAGGCTCTTGCACCGTTTTATTATAAAACGTCGTTTAACTAAACTTGGTTTAATTTTTAAACTACGTTTATTTTTCTGGTCGTTGCACCAAAGAATTATAACCGACCCATTGCTAAACTGCGTTTAAGTATTATTTTGGATGAAACAGCGATGTACATGAAGTAAAAAGAAGAAACAGAATTTATTTTTCTACTTTTCTAACCTAGTTTTAATAGTCAAGAAGTTGTTTTCTTTGTGATTTGTATTAAATATGCATAATATTGCATTATATATATATATATATATATATATATATATATATATATATATATATATATATATATATATATATATATATATATATATATATATATATATATATATAATATATACATATAATATATACAACATATACAACAAATATGTGGATGTATGAACTCCAACAAATTGAGCAATACTGTGCAAATGTCTTCCATTGGCATACAATTTTGATGCTAAAAGTAGCTGATCCATGGGGGACAAGCTGTCATTCCTACAAAGTTAGATACCTATGTTTAATGGGTACTCTACCCATGATATCAAATTAATACATGTTTTTTTTGTATATTTTTAATTATATATAGAGTAAATTTGCATTTATGAGTTAAAGGAGTGCATTGTTCATTAGTATACATAAACTATAAAGACACCCTTCAGTTCTGCAGGCCATATTTTTTACCACCTAGAGAGAATAACTGGCAAAATACCTATAAGATGATTATTGTTGATTAAACAAAAAAATCTATAACAATAATACAATATAATCGGATACCAATACGTTTGCATAGCTTGACGATTGCCAAGCAAACATTTTTGAAATAAATATGTGTCTACTGTTACAAGCTACAATATTCCAGGAATTCTAGAACGTTCAAGTTGTTATAGATATCAAACTCTTCATAAAACATTTTAAACAAAAATTCGAGTTTCCGCCGGCAAAAATTAAATTTTTAAGGAAAAATAAACCATTTCTTCTACAATTAACCTCAAAATTTACTTAAACTTCAAATTAAACGCCGAAAATTGGGCGTTTAATTTATGCGGAGTTTAGGGCGTCTTAAACGCCGTTTATATTTTGGTGCAAGCGAAAATGTCAAATTAAACTCGGTTTACCATTAAACTTAGTTTAATAATATACGGTGCAAGAGCCTACTAACCTCCGAGTCCAAGAAATTAGCAAATTCATGAAATAGACAAACTTTATATTGAAAAAGACGATTCTTATTAGCGCGTGCGTGCAGCGCGCAATTCAAATTTCGAATAGGCATAAAAGGTATATAAAATGTCAGAGCATGAAGTAATGTCATCTCTCTATTTATTTATTATATTTAATGAACCCGTTGAGGGATTAGGTAAATAGAAAGTTAGATTGATGAAAAAAAATTAGTCATTAGTATCATTTTTCAAAAATTTGAAAAGTTGGTAGATTTTTTGTCCAAGGTGGTAGGTAGGAGTTAGATTCCAAAAGTTGGTAGATCTACCTAAAAGTAGGTAGAGTTGGTAACACTGGTCCTTGTCCACATTCCATGCAGTGTTGCCAACTCGAAATTTGTCTAGGGGGGAGATATGTTTTCATAAGTTGGTAGTTTTCCACCAATCCTTCTCTGAAAAGTTAGTAGATCTACCACCTTATTTTTTTTGAAGTTTTCTAGAGACCTCACAATAATAGTATGATACACATTATTAATGTGTCTATTAGGTAACAAATAAAACCGGAAAAAAAGAAAAAATTGAAAAACAAATCGGGATAAGTTTAGTAAATCCTGCTTTATTATTTTTTAATTATAAATATTGAATTCTTTTAGTCGTATAAATATACTAACTTGAACCTGAAGACAATTTATAGCAGTGATAACTTTGAGAGCAATATTTCTTTTATTTTTCTATAATAAGAGTAGTTTGAAATGCGTAATATTTCATGGACTACTAACTTCTAGGTTTTGAATGTTTTTTCATTGAGGCGTGCGTGCAGCGAGCAATTAAAATTTCCAATAGGTATAAAAAGTTAATAAAATGTCAGAACATGAAGTAATTTCTTCTCTCTATTTATGTATTATATTTAATGAACTCGTTGAGAGATTAGGTAAATAGAAAAATAGATTGATGAAAAAAATCAAGGGCATCAATATCATTTTCGCGGATATAGAGCTAGAATTTTTCCAAAATTTGAAAAATCAATACTCCAAAAATCCAATGGATAAAATTTTATCAGAATTAGAAAATCCACCGAAAAATCTACAGACTGATTTTGGTAAAGAATTTTACAATAGATATGAAACACTCAACTACTGGCTATAAACCTATCGATCTGAAAATGAAAAAAATATTCTGAATTGGACTTATTCGCATCTCAAAGTAATAGATCAAAAAAAGGTTAAATATAAAGTTGGGGATTATGTACAAGCAAGTAAAACTAGACAAGTATTCGCAAAAGGTTATACACCCAATTGGTCTAATGAAATTTTCACAATTCAAAAGATACAATCAACACATCCAAGAACTTACTTATTACGTGATTCTTCAAATGAGGATAATATCAAGGGTGGTCTACTATATTTACTTGGTAGAAAAAATTCTGAGAAAAAAAGGAAACCAACTGTTTGTGAAGTTTTTAGGAATGGGGAAGGAGCATAATTCCTGGATCAATAAAAATAATTTACAATAAATTGATTATGAAATATTCTTTATGTATTATTGAGAAATAAATTTTTAACAATCGTGTTTTGAGTTTATTAATTATATAAAGTAGGGTTACAGCTGAGAAAATCTACTTTGGAAATAAGTTAAACATAATTTTTTCTGATAATATTATTGAAGATACATTTGTTTAGCTCTTCACTTAGAGATGCTAAATCTTTACAACAAATAATTACTGAGAAATGCATCACAAATAATTTTTGCCTCATCTACTGTAATCCTATCAGTTAATTTCAAATCCATACTGCAATAATGATTTTCATTTTTTCCATCCATCTTTTCGATATGGTATTCCAACGTGTGTTTCAATGAATATGTTCCAAGGATATTGTTCATTTCTAGGCTCTGAGTATTACCATTGATTTGAGTATATTCGATCCACATACAAATATTGCATCAGAATTTTATGTCAGTCTTCGGGATTTGATGACAAAAATAGAACCAAGATTTACGTTCGCATGGTACTGTGTGGATGTTCTAAGTAATGCATGTAAAAACTCTACTGCAAGATTGGAATTTATACATACTTATCAGTATCTTCCATCTTTGGCCAGAATGTTACGAGATCAGATTACAGAAGAAAAAATAAGACTGTTGAAATTAATGCAGGTGAGTAATTTTTCTTTTTAGTTGGGGGAATCGTATCCGAGAAGTGGATAGAACACCTTGTATATCGTTTCCTCCTTCAATTCCATTAGAATTCTACAAAGAAATTCAAATGTTAGGAGAGACGGTCACAAAGATAAGACCAAAAAATCGTTATTGACTGCTCGCTCAACACTTGATGAAACATAGTTCAAAATTATGAACTCAAGTAAAACACTTGGCTTGATTCCACCGAAATTGCTACATTTACTTGACATATATGTTTCAGGCTATAAATCAATTATAAAGAATTTTCTGACTGATTTGAAAATTCAACAATCTATTAATATTACTTGTTGATAAGTGAGGATCGGTGCCGGTTTAACGTTTTTGTGGCCTATAAATCCGACTACATAAACAAATACTCACTTCGGTCTCAAGTCGTTCATCTTCAGCATCACCGAGAGCAGTTGCAGCACCGCCGCCGTCCTCTTGTTCCGCTCGGCGTGCGACGGCAAGTCCTCCGGACTCTCGGAATCCAGGGTCAGCAGGAAGACGGGCAAACTGACCCCGAGCGGTTTCAGCAGTGCCGAATTCTAGGGCGGCGTCCGCGACGCTATCGACTTGAAGATGGCGATCGACTGGGTGGAAACGATCTCGTTCTGTATCCTGTCGAGACTGACGCTGACGAATTTCGTGTAGAACACCTTCAGACAATCGACGTCCGCCTCGATCAGGTGGTGCAGGAACTGGAAGACGAGGGCTACGCACTCCGCGAGATTGCAGGAGTCGCCCTGCCCGTCCTCCGACGCCGTCGACACCATGCTTCGATCCATCGTCTGCAAAATTTTTTAATAAATAAGATATATATATATATATATATATATATATATATATATATATATATATATATATATATATATATATATATATATATATTTGAGAAATGAAACTCTGAGTTTAACGATTTTCACATATAATAAAACAACAACAGTTGCACAACGCGTTTCGCTGACACTGCAGCTTCTTCAGGTGCGTATTTCAAACTAAAACTAAAATATCTTATGCAAGGTTTGCAAAGTACAATCACAAATTTGGGAAATCCATTCTAGGATTCTAAGAACAAACTATCTTCATTCATTGAAAAGGTTAAGAAGGGGGGAGCTATTCAATACAAAATAATAAGGAAAAAAATCATAAAATGGCAATTTCACAAGTATTCCCATTGATCAAACCAGAAGGAATGAAATATAATAGTTTAACTTATTTCGGCAAAGCTTCCAACAAATTACTATCCTTTTTCTCTAATCTAGATTTCAATTTAGCATTCAGAACAAGATATAGTCTAGGAAAATACATAAAAAAACAAGGCAAAAATAGATAAGCTCAGTAAATCGAGTTTATAAACTTAAATGCGGAAATTGCGATAAAACATATTAGGTCTGACACAAAGAAATTTCAAAATAAGAATTACACAGGCGAAGTTACATAAATCGTAACGAAGATTCAATATATGTTAGACATTTAATAAAAGAGAAACATGACTTCAATTCGGATTTCGATATTCTACATCTCGGAACAAAAGGTTCAAAATTAAAATTTATGGAAACTATAGAAATTAATAGGCATATACCTATTGGATGTGAACAGCTGCCCCTTCTTAACCTTTCCAATGAATGAAGATAGTTTGTTCTTAGAATCCCAGAATGAATTTCCTAAATTTGTAATTGTACTTTGCAAACCTTGCATTAGATATTTTAGTTTTAGATTGAAATTCGAACCTGAAGAAGCTAGTGTCAACGAATCGCGTTGTGCAACTGTTGTTGCTTTATTATATGTGAAAATCGTTAAACTCAGAGTTTCATTTCTCAAACATGTTAACAAGAGATTTCCAACGAGTAATGCCCTCATCAATTAAAAAAAATTATATATATACACAGGGTGACCCAGAGCTACGTAATCGGTCCATAACTTTATTGTCATTGAAGATATCGATATGAAATTTTCAGAGCAAATATTACCTGACTAAGTCTATTTTTCAAAATTATTTTGAAGAAAATTGCACTTCCGGTTTTGCCGGAAGTGATATCAACTTTGTTATTTCAAATGGAATACCCTGTATATTTTTTGATTTTCGAATTTCTTATGTAATTTATAATAAAATTGTCATGACATTCTTTCTACCTAAAATGAACAGTTTTCGAGTTATTAATTTTTTTCGTAAAATTTTGACAGTTGCGTCTTCAACAAAAATAGGCTATAACTTCTTTGTTAGTAGGTCTATTGGTATGCGGTTTAGATTTTTGTAACCTTGAAACATTGTTTTATTTATTCCATGTCAAAATTTTCCATATTTCTAATTTATTACTTGATAAAATCTAGGTTGAAGTTGGCAAATTTCAAACGTTAATAACTTTCTTATTTCTAATGGAATGCTATGTATATTTTTCCATTATTGAATTTGCTATTCAATTACCTTTCGATTTGTATAACCATTCCCTATACCTAAAGTTAATAATAACAAAGATATTTTACAATTTTGTAATAATTTATATATCAATACACTTGAGAAATCGACTAGCGAGTTATTTTGACGTATCCATGGATACCAATTACGAAAATTGTATAAAATTTAATTGTGTCACCTTTTCTGCTCATTAGGTTTGTAGCACCTGATGCTGATAACCGAAAAGATTGAAAAAATAGTAATTCTAAGACGTTAATATTCAATAATTATTGTTGTTTATAAACAACATATGTTTGTAGTAGACTGATGTCAAATTGCAATGTCAAGTTTGACATTATCATTTTGATCAGGAGGAGTACATTCGCATGATCCAACAGTTACTCCAAATTATACATTTCAATGTTATACAGAAAGAAATCAATGCTTATTAATAACAGAATCACAAAACGTAGTTGAATCAGAATCAGAATATTTTTGATGATAAATTTTACTACCTAGCAGAACATTTCGATCCGCTTCTCCAATCCAGTAAACCATATTTATCATTTCTTGTCGCGTAAAATCCATTTTATTAACTGAAAAAATACTAGAAAAGGTGACACAATTAGATTTTAAATGATTTTTATTATTGGTATCCATGGATACGTCAAAATAACACGCTAGACGATTTCTCAGGTGTATTGATATATAAATTATTACAAAATTGTGAAATATCTTTGTTATTATTAACTTTAGGTATAGAGAATGGTTATACAAATCGAAAGGTAATTGAATAGCAAATTTAAAAATGCAAAAATATACATAGCATTCCATAAGGAATAAGAAAGTTATTAACGTTTGAAATTTGCCAACTTCACCCTAGATTTTATCAAGTAATAAGTTAGAAATATAGAAAATTTTGACAAGGAATGAATAAAACACTGTTTCAAGGTTACAAAAATCCAAACCGCATACCAATAGACCTACTAACAAAGAAGTTATAGCCTATTTTTGTTGAAGACGCAACTGTCAAAATTTTACGAAAAAAATTAATAACTCGAAAACTGTTCATTTTAGGTAAAAAGAATGTCATGACAATTTTATTATAAATTACATAAGAAATTCGAAAATCAAAAAATATACAGGGTATTCCATTTGAAATAACAAAGTTGATATCACTTCCGGCAAAACCGGAAGTGCAATTTTCTTCAAAATAATTTTGAAAAATAGACTTAGTCAGGTAATATTTGCTCTGAAAATTTCATATCGATATCTTCAATGACAAAAAAGTTATGGACCGATTACGTAGCTCTGGGTCACCCTGTATATATATATATATATATATATATATATATATATATATATATATATATATATATATATATATATATATATATATATAAATATATGATATAAATGTTGCTGTGAGTAATACCAATATCAAATATGTGATAGAATATAAGTATTTAGATCTAACTCTAGATAATTAGTCGAGTTGGAGACCTCATTAGAAAATCTGACTAAAAATATTTTTCCAATGGTAGAAGCTGATGATGTTCTTTATTATTAGATTATTCATCGAAAGCATTACTATATGATAGCTTAATAGAACCGGAGCGTGCGCATCAGCTTTATTCTTGAATGCATATTTTATTCTATTAATTTAAAGAGAATTACAAAAATGATTAGGAAGAAGTTGAGGATTGCGATGATGAAGTCAGGGACATACGAGCGTTTTTAAGTTTTAGTAGTACATCAGTGTGTTATTATAGATTACGTATAGATTTTGAAATGGAGAATTGATTATAATTTTACTAATAATCTATCTATTGGTATAGTGATAATCAAGGATTGGAATGAATAATTAAAACAAACAAATCTTAAAATTTTGGTATAAAAAAGTATCGATTTCAAGATTAACTTTTCTGATAAATGGTAATTCTCACAATTTCTTTAGAATTAATCGGATGTAATAATTAGCAATGATCCATCCAAATTCGCAAGATACAATACCACTATCGATGTAGGTTTTGGGAGACATTTACATAGAATTGAATCATAAATATATGACTTGTACACAAACCAATAATTACTAAGATTGAATGTACTGATTAATTAACTTAAGAGAGGGCGACAATTTCTTCATCCTGACTTTCAATCCATTTACCTAAGGTAGTCATGAGATGTGGTAAATGAGGAATTTGCCATGAAATTTTTATGCCACAAGTTAAATCCTAAAATATAAATAAAACAAATTAAAGCTATACAAAATAAAATGCATTCAAGACAAAATAAAGAACATAATAACTTTGATATAATTACACACTAATATAAAAAAGTGACTTCAGTAAATATAATGATATTTTATGCGAGTTGTCAAAACTAAAAGCACAAAAATATTTGGGTTACTGTACTTTGAAGGTAGTTTCTTCAAACTAAACAAAATCAGCAAGACAGCTAAAAAGAAAAATTACTCACCTGCTTTTCACAGTCTTATCTTCTTTACCTTTGTAATTTGATCCCCCAACATTCTGGACAAAGATGGTCTTCCATTTCCTACACCACCTGATCGAGGCGAACGTCGATTGTCTGAAGATGTTCTACACGAAATTCGTCAGCTTCAGTCTCGCCTGGATACAGAACGAGATCGTTTCCACCCAGTCGATCGCCATCCTCAAGTCGATAGCGTCGCGGGCGCCGCCCTAGAATTTGGCACTGCTGAAACCGCTCGGGATCAGTTTGCCCGTTTTCCTGCTGGCCCTGGATTCCGAGAGTCCGGAGGACTTGCCGTCGCACGCCGAACGGAACAAGAGGACGGCGGCGCTGCTGCAACTGCTCTCGGTGATGCTGAAGATGAACGACTTGAGACCGAAGTGAGTATTTGTTTATGTAGTCGGATTTATAGGTCCCAAAAACGTTAAACCGGCACGGATCCTCACTTATCAACAAGTAATATTAATAGATTGTTGAATTTTCAAATCAGTTAGAAAATTCTTTATAATTGATTTATTGCCTGAAACATATGTCTAGTAAATGTAGCAATTTCAGTGGAATCAAGCCAAGTGTTTAACTTGAGTTCACAATTTTAAACTATGTTTCATCAAGTGTTGAGCGAGCAGTCAATAACGATTTTTTGGTAATATCTTTGTTTAAGTTGTGACCGTCTCTCCTAACATTTGAATTTCTTTGTAGAATTCTAATGGAATTGAAGGAGGAAACGATAAATAAGGTGTTCTATCCACTTCTTGGAGACGATTCCCCCAGCTAAAAAGAAAAATTACTCAACTGCATTAATTTCAACAGTCTTATCTTCTTTTCCTTTGTAATTTGATCCCCCAACATTCTGGACAAAGATAGAAGAAACTGATATGTATGTATTAATGCCAATCTTGCAGTAGAGTTTCTACATGCATTACTCAAAACATCCACACAATACCATGCGAAAGGAGATCTTGCTTCCATTTTTGTCATCAAATCCCGAAGACTGACATAAAATTCTGAGGTATGTTTGTATGTGGATCGAAAATACTCAAATCATTTGTAACATTCAGAGCCTAGAAATGAACAATATCCTTGGAACATATTCATTGAAACACACGTTGGAATACCATGTCAAAAAGAGATGGATGGAAAAAATGAAAATCACTATTGTAGTATGGATTTCGAATTTACTGATAGGAATACAGTAAATGAGCCTAGAAATGAAGAATAAAGAGAGGATGAAAAAATAACAGATTAGACAACCTATAAGAATGTTTCATCTTTATTTATAATTCTTATAAATATACCTGTAAAAATCTGCTCACTAAACTTGCTATTTCTTCGGTATTATTTTGTAGATATTCATTTATTGAAATCACTAATTTCTTCATTTTGTAATATTTGGTCGTCGACATGCAAGCACATGTACGGACGGATGAAAGATGAAATGAAGTTGAAGGGAAGGGAAGGCGAAGGATGAAGATGAAACTATGAAACTACAATGGCGCTACGGTAGACCGGATAAATCGGATATGTTACCTGTGCTGTGTAGGTCAGTGTACGCGTATGGGGACGTTCCGGTCTACCGTAGCCAGGGTGGCCAGATTGGGCGATTTATCGTAAGCGATTAGAAATATGCCAATATCGCAAGTCGACCAAGATTTCATTGTTGTTATTGTAAGCAGAATGATGTTTTGAAATAAATATTTGAAGAAGTGATTTCTTAACGGCCGGCGGCCGTTAACAATGACTTTTCAATTGTCATCTGAATACCGTTAAATCAAAATAACAGTATGGGATTACGAAAAATCAAAATAACAGTATGGGATTACGAAAAAAAACTAACGTGACCTGCGCAGGCGACCGGAATACATGCACAAACGCACAGGTACACCGTGAAAAAAATGATTTCCGGTCGCCTGCGCAGGTTCAAAAATATTCACATAACTATTCCCACATACGCTCCGGTCTACCTGCGCAGTAGTGATGGGAAAAGCGGTTCCACACTTGTAACGCTCCAGTAGCGCTCGCTCCACAAAAATACCGCTCCAAAATAACGTTATTTCGGAGCGAGATTTATCGTCTATCGCAACTGCCACTGTCGCATCGACAATTGATAGCCGTTCGTAGTTATTTCACAAGCTGAAAAAAAACGGGGTTTGACGCGTCAATGACATCGTTTTCCCTGATTCTGTGCCCTCTCACCTTCTTTTGGAAAAGTTTTGATAAAAATTCAAGAGAAGAGGATCCTATGAATTGGTGGAAAAATAATTCCCACAATTATTATCCTGAACTGAGCAATCTCGTCAGAGAGAAATTTGTTACAGTGGCAACATCCATTCCTTCTGAAAGAATTTTTTCCGAATCTGGACAAATTCTATCAGACAGGAGAAATAGGCTTCAGTCTGGGAAAGTCAAGAGTTTGTTGTTCTCAACACTAATACAGGAAGCTAATGACAGATGGGAAATTTCCATATAGAATATGTTTTTATTTATTAAAATGTAGTTTTTATTTTCACCAAACCAAAGATTCATGTAGGTACTTGAATTTTATTTGATTTTTTACGCATTTTCATGAATAGTTAATTTATTCACATCTTTAGTTTTCTGTAGGTACCTTGA
This sequence comes from Cynegetis impunctata, assembly GCA_030704885.1. Taxonomy (NCBI): domain Eukaryota; kingdom Metazoa; phylum Arthropoda; class Insecta; order Coleoptera; family Coccinellidae; genus Cynegetis; species Cynegetis impunctata. The sequence continues at coordinate 1,973,949 of JARQZK010001445.1, forward strand.
ATACATATATATATATATATATATATATATATATATATATATATATATATATATATATATATATATATATATATATATATATATATATATATATATATATATATATATATATAAGCTCAGTTGGTTAGAGCTCCAGGCTCATATATATATATATATATATATATATATATATATATATATAAGCTCAGTTGGTTAGAGCTCCAGGCTCATATATATATATATATATATATATATATATATATATATATATATATATATATATATATATATATATATATATATATAATACATATTCGTATGTTTTGTGCCTGATTTATTTATTTATTGAATATGATAAAACTTTATTTGCTTGATTAGACAACCATCCGTTGACATCTCCATTAACTGATCATTACATACATCTTCTGGAAATACTTCAGATTTCCCGCTAACTAAATACAATCCATGATAACCTCAAATTCTGTGACATAGAACAAAGTAATAGTAATTTTTTGTTTCATGCTGACAGTGACTCCCAACCAATTTTCAGTCGCAGCGCGCGCATCGACGGTATTTTGGAGCAGCGTTCGGAACCGTACGATAATTATCGTACATGTACGATAATTTCATGCCTACGTACGATGTACGATAGCACATTATTATCGTACGCAGATTGTACGACAATTTCTATTATGATGCAAATTTTGAGAATTCGCGATGATTCTTTCTTTCTTTTGCCTCACAGCGCTATCTATTGCCTCATTCCTTCCTTAGGTAACGTGTGCCGTCTTGCCGACTCATGTGTCAATCAATTCATTAGTTGTATAATGTCTGCCAATCAGCGAAGAAATGATATCGATATCGTCGGTCGATTTCGCTATTTCGGTTATGGTCACACTACACTTCACAAGTTTTTCGTATTTTGTGTTCGAATGTTGGCAGTTATGCTCTTTATTGTATTTATTTTGATAAGTACGATAATTCTGGTCCATGACAGCCCATGTACGATAATTCTACGCTGCTGGTACGATAGTTGCCTCGCTTCAGGTTGTGAACACTGTTTTGGAGTGGGTTATTTGGCTAATCGGTAACGCGACGGAGCGTTATCAAAAAATACCGCTCCAAAATAACGTTACACGAATAACGACCCATCACTACTGCGCAGGTATACCTGCACAGGTAGATCTCTCCGGTCTACCGTAGCGTATATGGCGGGCATAAAAATTTAAAATATGACTATTTATGACATACGTCATCATTTTCCTTAACGTTCCCAGGCTAAATTGTCGCATCGCTATATATATATCCTCCTCTAAATGCAACTTTCAATTTTATATGAGCATGCGTAGTGAGATAATTCAATTATCGTTCATTTATCAAGCCAGGCCAGATCACTTTTTATTCATAGAATTCACGCAAAAAACTGGTATATTACTGATGAACATAGGAACATTTATTTACAAAACTAATAATCATCAAAATTATCTCTTAGAAAAGGTTTAAAAAGAGTATCTATTAAGTTTTATCTCTAAATTACTCAGTTTGTCAAAGATTTTATAATTTATATACCTGATGCAATGGTGACATGTTAAATGAAATAAGTTAAATTAAAATATCGATAATGGAATTAGGAAAATGAATTTTGGATCATTTCACTACCAATATTTTTTGGTTAGGTTATAGGTAAGGTTGCACATTGTTGCCAAATTTAAATAAAATCATTGTACTAGGCACAACAATAATGCATGCTCCTATATTAGCATTCGGAAGGTTCCGGGTTCGTACCCCGGTGACGACGGTTATGCCAAAAGTTTTTCTCAAAGGCGCAGGTAAGTCAGTGCTTGCATACAAATATAATCAAGTGCATTTAAATCATTTGGAATAAACGAACTTAAATTATAAACATAATTGGTAATGAATATATAAATTTGAATATAAAAAATAAATTGAGTAGTGCCCTCTCCCTGTTGAATATTTCTGCCATATGCTGAGAGGTTAGATGGTAGATCCAAAAATAAAAAATTGGAAATCACATTTATCAAAAGAAGTATGTTCATATCTATTGAATTTTAGTGTAATACTTTTCCAAAATTCTTTAAACTATTTTATAATTGATTAGCCGTAGGTTTACTCAATCTTCCAGTTATACAGAGAGTAAAATGTTTAAATATGGTCTTATTAAGTAATGACGGAACGTATATATGTGCTGCTTATTTTTATATATTAATTAATTAAATTATAGTTTGGAAAAAAAAAATTTACACTGTTGCCAGCGTTTTGACAGTTCACTCGTATTAGTATTAATTCTCATGATACGCCCGTGCCGTGGAATAACACTTTGTATAACTCATAATAAAAAAGCTTGATGACACTTCAAAAGTTCAAATAATACCTACTAATTCGGATTCAACGATCATCCAACAGAAATTCACATAGAAACGTTGAATCAAAACAAAGCAGGAATTATTTAATTGCAAACAAACAAACGATAGAATCTTCTATCAGTATTCAATTTCGTCTGCATTTTAACAAAAACAATTTATAAAAATCCATATTTGTTTACTGGTTTACACGCAAGCGCTTTCTACCTCTATGGAAACGTATTGTATAGTATGGACATGGAGGGTAAAGCTCGTTGGAGGAGCACGCGCTATTAATGATACTGTAACTCAAAATCTTATGTGAGATATAAACACATGATTGAATGATACTTCATATTTTAGTTCTCTAAGCGATGTTTCATTATCAGGCATTATGTTGCAAAATTTTGTGGTAAGTTGGATAATTTTGCAGACAAGTATGTATACCTACATAGAAAATGATATAGATATTAGGACATCTAATGAAAATAAGATACGACAATTCAACGAAATAAATCACAACACATGATAAACTGTAAACAATTAATTGATTACATGAAACTTAAAAATTTTTAAAAATATAAATATATTTTATGATCACGAGTTACAGATGCTTCTACTTTATCAGAATGTAACCCTCCGTAGTTCGTGATACGAAATTATTCTATAAAGCAGTTTCAAATTGTGACCTATCTTGGTATGACGTATTCTAGCTTCGCGAACGATTTTGACAGATAGATCGCGGGTATTTGTTTGTGTTGTTGTATTTAAATGGACTATCATCATTGAAAAGTATAACAATGGGCAAATAAGCTGTAATATCGAAGAAGTAAGTGAAGTAACGAGAAAAATTACTTTGTGATCAATGTATTGTCATCTATGATCTTCGGAAATAATGAATTCAATGCTACCAAGTGGCAAGTGCATAGATAACATTCAAATACAACGGTGATTTTTAATATATTGATAATGAGGAATGCAATGCAATGATTAGTCACTTATGTTTATTACTCATTTATGTCGATTTAAAAGAAATTGAATTGATAAAAGGTATTATTACCGGCAACAATTCCTCTTGTATATTAATGTTATGACTATTTATATTACTATTTAATCATCTCTTTCCTTCACACTTCATATCTCCTGAGATAAAGTCTTAAAAACAAGTAGTTTCATCGAAAATTAAGTTTAATAAAGCTGAATTTGTGCAATTAAATTAATAGGTCTTCGCAAAATGTCGGTCTCAAATCTTGACCGGTTAGTCTTCATCAGATGTTTTAAATTGTTGTTACTGTCTGGTCTTTCCTGTTTGGGTCTTTCGAGGTTAATGACACTGACTGCAACTAGTTAATAAGTGTGGTCAGAGCCTGGGGACTTTAACTCGATTAGCACACTAGAGTTATAGTGGATTTGCTGGGATTTGCAATGGCTTCTTGGATTGGCTTAGTTGGATTGTTTTCCAGCTTCATTGAAACGAATGGAACTCTGAAATGAGACCCGAGACAACAAAAATGTTGGTAGTATTGAAAATCATTTTGTAGCCGCTATACAGGTTTATTCACAACGATTTTTTTGTTTAAAATTTTTTGTTAAAATTGACATTGAAGTGGTAACCTTTTACATTTTTAATTTGATTTGCCGGTTTTGAGAGATTTTTCATTTTTATTTCAATTTGTCTTTCAAAAAAAAATATATGTATAATTAGGTATATATATATATATATATATATATATATATATATATATATATATATATATATATATATATATATATATATGTACATATAATATTCGGCTCCTGCATCGTATATTTAAAACTAAGTTTAATGATAAACCGACTTTAATTTGACATTTTCGCTTGTCAATTGTCAAATTAAACTCGGTTTATCATCAAACTGAGTTTAATAATATACAGTGCAAGAGCCTAAGTATATATAATTTTCTTTATAATTTAGATATACTTAATTCAATATTTCACAATCAACTTGACGAAGCCTTGGCAAATGATAAGTTTCTTCTATTGGTCCTCCAAAAGTCGAGAAATCTATTTCTAATAAGAGTATATTTTATATTATTCGTTGACAAGCTTCTCTGATATGTCCGTACTTTGTATCATAAAATAATAATTAATATTATTATTATCACAAAATACGCTATAGTTTTTCCTTATCATAAGTACCTAATTATCTTTCAATTTCAAACCACTCTTTACGAAAACTTGAATCTTTTTCAAGATTGATTAATTGACATCGAACTCAACTACTTGAGCAAAGAAATAAACGAATATTTTTGTAAGAAGAGAATGAACTTTGTACAAAATTACGTTATTAAGTACCTATATGTTGCAAAAAATAAATCTGATCGAGTAAAATAATTGAGATTCTTTGAATAAGAATATAATTTCAATGAGGCATTATTAAGGAGCTATAGAAGCAACCCTCGTAAAACTGTAGGTCCCTTATATTCGTGTATCACTGTATCACGCACAACACGAATAGTTGTAGAGAGGACGTCAACACCCAAACCGGGTAGGTCACTTGAAGAAGAAGAATGAAAGCAAATCACAATTGATTGTCTCACAGAATATTAGTTGAATATTCTATGATCACAACAATGTAATCATAGAATACCTACTATGGAATCTTTTATTTCGAAATTAATGTAAGTAATGAATTAGGAATTATCAAGATGCTACGCAAATTACAACTCAATGCCTCAAACATAATATCAGTTGAATATTTTGTGATTACGACAATGCAACCATAGAATACCATGGTATCTGGTTATTTTGATGTCAGTGTAATGAATAAGGAATTATTGAGGTGCTAGAGAGCAAATTACAATTCGATGTCTCAAACAGATAACCTATCAGGTGAACATTCTATGATATTCGCAATGCAAGCATAGAATACTATGTTAACTGTTATTTGGATGTCAATGTACTATCTTATTCTGAATAACTCCTTTAGTTTGCAGCATCTATAATTTCTGAAATTTCCTTCGTGTATAAACTTTTCTCACACTCGTGAGTGAGTTCACGAAACTTGCTCCATTCCCCAATCTGTTAATTTCACATTCGGCGACGTATAAACACAAAACTACATCGAAATATCTAGCGAATCTCATCGTGGAATTCAGAAACACTAATTAATCAGAGATCGCAAGGGCTGCGAACTTTCAGGTTTATTACTCTCGAAACAATGGAACGTGTTGATTAAGTTTCATTTTGTCGAGTTCGATGAAAGATCTCGAGCGACCTTCATTTGTTTTTTTTTCGGGTGCGCGTTCCTTTGTTCGCGAATTGCACTCTCGAGGATGTGTGTTCACGTAAGATCCGCTTACTCTGAGATTACTCCGAGATTACTCCGAGATTTTGCGAATAGGTGTGGTGTGATTTTATTAAACCCTTGGCAATTTGCTATGAAAAAAGAACGAGTGTAGTCGAGTGTTGTTTCATCAAACAGTCGGGCGAAGCTTTGTTTTGATTAGTAAATTTGAATAAAAAAGACGTTGCAACGGGTTTTCATGATTTATATCATGTGATATGCGTGGGACACATGTATGTGGCATAGTAAATATTTTTTGGAACGAAGTTCCATACGGCAGGCTTGGAGGAGATAGGGATTTCGCTGCGGGACCAAACTGAAAAATATGCGAGACTGAAAGTGTGACGGAAGTAGACTGACGAAAGTAGACTGACTGACGAAATTCACGCTTTTAGTTAACACAAGCGAATATTGTATACCTATATCTTTCTCCCTCTTTCTTTCCGTTCTCTCATCCCTTCTCTTTCTGATACTCTCCGCCACGTCAATCGCCAATGCATTATATTATGTACCCAAATCAAATCAATTCAAACTGTTTATTTTGCCAAAATACTTACATTACTTCAAAACAATTGTAATTACAATTTAACTTTATAACTATTTGACAAAAATGGACTTCCTCGCGATTATAAAAAACCGATAACATTTGTCCCACATAAAAGTAAGGCAAATGGGAGAAAGCCCAAAAAAAAATTAATATTTAAACTTAGAAACTACAGTAAAAAAAAAACAAGAAAAATAAACATGACAGGGGTTATCCAGGAGTACAGGGGTTCATCTAGCCCGCTAATGGAGTGAGGGGTAACAGCCGTAAACAAACCGTTCGGGGAAGGAGAATATTATAGGCACGAACCATTCCTGAACAATTCTGGCTAGCTAACCCGCGACTCCAAATGCAACCGGCGAAAAACAATTGAAAATAAAAATTAAAAATTGCAAACAACAAATGAAAACAACAAATGAAAATCTCACCCGAAGGTATTTAAGAAGAATGTTGTGTCTTACAGACTCTGTTGCTCTTGTAAAAGTTTTTGCTTAATTAACTTCGAGAAATGCCTCGGTCCCGAATCTTTCACATGGTTTGCCAATTTATTCCACATTCTAATTGCCACAAAGGTAAAGGACCTCTCATATGCCGCAGTTCGATGTCTAGGTATCAAAAAATGCTGATTATTTGCTGTTCTTTGAGTTCGTGTTAAATATAGAAATTTAGTTTTCAAGTACTTTGGTTTACCACTTTTCTGCAATCTGTAAATGAGTGTATACATATGAAGTTTCCTTCTGTTGGCCATGTTCAAAATTTTATTACTATTTAGTGATGGCGTTATATGATTTCGGAATGGTATGAGATACGAAAATTTCATGCAACTATTCTGTACCCTCTGGATGGACCTACTCATCTGAAAGGATATAGCACCACCGTAAACAGCGTTGGGTTTTTAGTGGCGACACTTCGTACTAAAATTTAGTACGTAATTGTAATAGATCGTAATAGATTCCGTAAATATGGAGTTTTGTCCAAAAATACCGAATATTGTTAAAATTCGGATACTTGCTTATTTTGGGCTGAAAAAGCCCAAAAAAAAAAACAAAAAATTAAGCTAGCTTAACCTATTCTAATCTCACTAACCTAACCTCCGTATGCAAGAAAGTATCAAATTCATGAAATAGATACATTTTATACTGAAAAGGACGATTTTTATAAATTCAAAATTCATCTAACCCATGAATTCGTAAGCTTAATTATTTTTTTTAAAAAAGTGATCTGAATTTTAAAAATTCGATATTTTTGGACAAAACTCCATAATTACACTAGTTTAAAAAAATATAAGAATATTGACAATGTTACTTTATTTCAATAAAATAAATACCTAATAACTAATAGAACGAAAAATAATAATCGGCCAATAATAAAAATGAAACTAAAACAATAACAAAAAGGTGAATTCCTATGTTATGTAAATTAAAATGTGATGTCATGAGCATCATCATCATTAATTCTGGGTTAATATTTAAATTTATTAGATGCTGGGATGGCTCAAAATCATAACATGATTTATTTATTAATGATTCATAGAAAGATATTCATCACGCGGTCATCACATAGAAATCTTAATAATATATAGTATATATCTATGGGTAATCATTCATATAAAAAATATATATATATATCCATCTCAGGCCACAGAAAACGTAGTTCATGTGTTCTGTGGCTGAGAATTACTGCACTGACAGCGACGTGTACGCAAAGCGCACTGGTCTTAAACAAATCTTCGAATGCGGATCAAAATCGTACTAGATTATTGAGGTTTTATCTGTTGTCGTAATAGCGTACTAAGCAAGGTGTTATAGCAATAGATTTATTACAATTGTAATAGCAAACCCAACACTGACCGTAAACAATATCACCATAGTCAAATAAGGAAAGTACTAAACTCTGGCATAAATAGAATTTTTGATAAGGTGCAAGAAATTTTTTTACTTTGGCTATATTTTTAACTCATTAATTCATGTACAATCAACTCGAAAACGTCAGATGTGAAACATTGAAATAATTTTGTATAAGTTATATGCTTGAAAGAACATATTACGATAGGAATCAGATATGGCATAATGAAAAGATAAAGCTTTACAAATTTGTTCCATAAAATAATGACTACGTATTGTAGGTTTATATTCAATTATATAGCGTGGCGATATGTTATCCTCTCCTTATATACACTCTTGCGTCTGTTCTTTACATTGCGTTGACGGCTGAGTGGTCTGAGTACTCTGAACCCTGGTGTGCCGTATTTTTGGGTTCGAATCCCAGAGGTTATTCCTGGCTTTTTTATTTTTTTTATTTACAATCTCGTAAGAGCTCTTAGCCCCACATTCCAATATTAATTATTTCAACTTGGATTAGTATAAGTTATCACTTCTGTCGTACGCCCCGACACGCACATGTTTCGTTTTCGCAAATTGTGGTCCTTCTATATTATTGTCTCATGACACCGTTTCTTTTTTTCTTACATGTGAAATAATCATTGAGTAATAAATTATGATCAAATTTTTTTTGAATATTAAAAAGTTAAGAGCTCTCTATAAACAATGTATTAGATAGTACTTAGGTACAATGAAATGAATCACCAACCAAGCAATTGAATGAAAATAATAAAGGAATAATAATAAAATTGTAATCAAATTATTTAAAAAATAATATACATTTTATTATTGATAATTATAACAATATGAACAAATTATGAACTTAATCAGCACAGTAATTATTAATTTGTGGTAACTTAAGTACCACACATGGGACGATAAAGACTCTGTGATATCATCATGAAAAATTCTATGTTAATTCGGCCTTGATTTATTTACGATCAACCAGTAATATGTAACTCAAATGATTTGACATCTTTATAATTTCTTGAGTTGAATAGATTTGAGGAACGTTTACAACAGCTACCTAGAAAGATATGTAACATACAGCGTGTCCCTGTGTACATGACAACCTTGTGGAGGTCACGCTCATTACCACGTGGTCTCCTGACACTGCCAGAGTTCATTCCATTCAAGATTCAATTGAAGTTAGTTGAATGTCGGAAAGGAAGGGAACCGTTAGTTTGATTGAATTGTAGAGGTAAGTGGCCGAGGATCGAAGCATGTTTTTGTGCAGAGTGCCTGGAAGTCGACCGACATCGACTTTTTCGTTTTTTTTTATAAGTGTAAAGATGTGTGCTTATAATAGAGAGTAGGTTGGAATTTGATATTTCGCGTTGGACATTTGCGGTGACCGACCAGGCGTAGATAAAACAAGCTCAACCGCGATTTCTAATCCTGTTTCGGGAAAAAAACACGCGGGAATTTCTGCAATGATTCTGAAAAAAACTTCATAAACAATGACGATTCAAATATAAAATGCATCATTTATAATTTTTTTTACACTGAATCGTGAAATTTTAACAATTTTAAATTGTTTATAAATAAAAAAAAAATTATTAGTTTTTCGCATTCAGTATAATTTATAAGTTTCGAAATACATTAACAAATTGATATTTTTTTTGCAAACACATAATACATAGCAAATGTATTCGACTCTCTATATGAGATTCTCATTTTCACACAATATTATCGTAAATATTCACAGGAAACATTCCCCATCAACTCTTGAATAATTTATAATAAAAACGGGTACTTTTTCAGCTATTTTTACCCCGAGGCGAAGCTAAAGGGGTTATAGTCTCACGACAAAAAGTTGTGATCGATTTTAAAAATTCCAATGGACATCGATAAAACACATATGATTTCATCAGGGAATTCTTATTCCCAATTTTTCCCAACGAAGAATGAAAAAATATAGCGTTTTTACCCCGAGGCGAAGCTAAAGTTTCAAAAAAAGTTGGGATCTGGTCCGATTTTAAAAATTCCAACGGATATCGATAAAATACATATGATTTCATCAGAGAAGTTTTTTTTCCAATTTTTTCCCAACGAAGAATAAAAAATTATAGCGTTTTTTTAGATAGGCATTACGACATGCGCATGCGTCAAGGTCGATATGTACGAAGTCCTACAAAACATGCGTCGAAGTGCTCTGTGTGCCACGGTAACCAAGCGACGTTGATAGCTTAAGCTTGATTCTGCGTCTGTGTCTGCTTCCCATCCATAGAGATATCTTATCAATTTGATTCATAATTTGCAGCAAAATGAGCCGGGATAGGATATTCAAATTCGACAGTCAATCAATGAATTTTTTTGCTGAATTTTCACGGATTTTATTCGTAATATCGACTTATTAATACATTTATTGCAATTTTCCTTCATTTCATTCGTAAAATCGACTTTCATTGTTATTTAATTTATATAATAGGTACATTCAAAAAATATTGACGACATGCACATGCGCCGAGGGGTTTTATCATTCCTAGTGCTACGCAGTAGGGTGTCCTTCATTTTTGTTTTTCAAATCACAGTACACGTAAGTTTTAGGTCAAGACCAATAAAAATTGGCTTCATAATACTCAAGGGTTCTATTGGCGTCTGAAATTAAGATCGTAGCGTCGGAACGGCTGATATCGGTACTACTCCATGGGCCATTAACGGTTTGTTTACATTGTTTGGTAATGCTATTTACGATCATTTCATTTTGAGTTTTCGAACGTTTAGCGTCGTAATTTGTGTTTTTTTTGGACTTCGTGTTTTCCAGTGGTTCATTGTGTTTCGATTGAGGACAATATTATCTCTGTTCAACAGTAGATAACCTACCTACATCAAGTTGAAATTTACACTGAGTTTTTATCATTGAACATGAAAATCAATAATAAAATAAAGGAGAGGACGAATAAATTAATTGGTTAGAGGAACTATGTATACATCATGAAAAGGCTGTATGATAGAACACCTATTTATTTAAAAAGTAAAAAAACTTTCAAAAGTTTCAAGAAAACATCTCTGACATGTCTACTTTCATTACCAACTGAAGAGGTTTTGAGTATAATGGACAAAACTAAGTACTTACCAGCAAAACTGAAAGAAACAACATGAAATAAAAGAAGAATTAACATGAATACTCTGCTTGAATGGTTTGAACGTAATGAGTTATTATATTTTTTGAATTTTCCTGACGTATAACAGCTCTCCTAAAAGTACGGTGGACTTCTGAGAGTCTGGTTTTTTTTATAGAATCTCTGTTTTCCTGGTTATATAATTGAATATTTTAGTTTTTACCTAGCTATAGAGTCAAGTTTTATTTCATATTCTTGATGTTATGATAAACTGTTATTTTGGTTGTGCAAATAAACATTATTTATTATTATTATTTCAATAGTATCTCTGGTTGTTACATGAGAGAAAATACAATTATCTAATATCTCTGGATGATGGCCCAGGTTCAGATTCCGATAAAAGTGGAAGATTTTTTGTTGGAATAGCATTGGACTTCAAAAACTCTACGTTTTCGGTTAGCTGAAAATTGCACATCATTAGTTGGTATAATTCTATATGGAAAAATCCACAAACTTACTGCAGGGAAAATAATTATTCTCAGTAAACTGTAAAGAACAACTCTCTCATGATCAGACACTTTTTTCATTCTTCAAGTTATGAATCCACACCTTTCGTCTGTCCATAATTTCCTTGTTTCCCAACTTTGTTTGGAATACAACTTTGAATAGTCTAGCTTTAGGAAAGGTACTTATGTAAGCTATATTCGGGTTTTTTTCCCAAGATGAACAAACAATAGGATACACAACAATAGTGATTCATCTCTTCTGGATCCCAAATAAAATTAAACACAATTAAAACTCAACAACTTCTCATATAAAATCACGTAAACAGATGTAAACAAATCAATCTATGGCCCATGCGTTAGTAATATTCGACACCGGTAGGGGGCGTATCGCCTATCTACGTTCGCCGATAGGCGTTGAATATTGGGAAAATTTTATTGTTCGCCTGAAGACTTCTACGAGTAATACAATTAATTAATTGGAATATATAACATGCAGTATTTAAGATTCAAACTCTCTAACGATTCGAACGTGAAGCAGTTAACTGAAATCCACATTCTTGTTGACATAATGACAAGTATTTATCTAGTCAGCTGCGCTCTGGTTACTGCGCTTCAGGAAATAATTATCGAACTTCATATGTTTTCTGTCATTATTGACATAATTGAAGAAATTTTTAATTAACCAGATGTGGATCAGTGCTGTTTTGTTTTACACGACAGATGGTTCTGAGAATTAGTTATCGAGTCCCTGTATATATACTCAATTAGAATTTTGTTTGGTACAAACATGGAATTCCATTAATTTAATTAGGAATTTTTTTGATATAATCTTTTTATTTTGATATAATTAAAATCGTTAGAGCAAGGGAAAAACATCGGTACGAAAAATGGAGTATTACAAGTTCACAATAAAATTATTGCTTTTTTATATTGAACGTTTTTCATATTATAACATATATTATAACATTTTTTTATATTATACATGAACCAATGAAGTAACAAGTCTTCAGTTTGCAAGGATGAAATAGAGGCTTGGAAAAATAGCAATTTATATTCCTCAAACAACGAAAATAATGAAGGTGGCCAACTGATTTTCCAGACCTGATACCCATTGACATCGAATATCTTTAATTCGATTTTGGAATTCTAAAAGCCTTAGTAGATTATCTGAATTCAAAGGACCTAATTGTAAGATATCAAATTATCATATTTTGTAACTAATTCTGGAATTATGAACGGCCTTAGATATTTATAACTCGACTAGATACAGCCAGAAAACCGAACGGAAAATTCGAATTTATTGTCAGGTCTGCGAGCCAAATGCTAGTCCCCGGGCGATAATTTATTGGAAGTAAATGTTGGTTTTGATAGATGGGATTTTCTGGGGGCCATTTAGGAAAACTTGTAATATGAAATATCGTTTTATCATTTCGGCAACGGATTTTCGAAACAGAATTATGGATTGTCAGAGTTTTATGTCATTACAGCGAGCATATTACCAGAAGTATAAAAAAGGTTGTCAATCATAACAGTACAATTGTCATGTAGATTGATTTTTTGTTACCAATCGGCGTTGAAGAAAAAAGATTAGAGGTGTACCCGGGCTATAAATTATGTATTAAATAGAAGGCTAATGAAATAAATTTGCAAAGTTTGAGAGCAATTAAGTAAAGAACTTTCGAGGGTTAATTGATGCAAAAAAAAATAAATGAAGGCACAGCAATTGGCGTCTGAAATTAAGATCGTAGCGCCGGAACGGCTAATATCGGTACTACTCTATGGGCCATTAACGGTTTGTTTACATTGTTTGGTAATGGTATTTACGTTCATTTCATTTTGAGTTTTCGAACGTTTAGCTTCGTAATTTGTGTTTTTTTGGACTTCGTATTTTCCAGTGGTTCATTGTGTTTCGATTGAGGACAATATTATCTCTGTTCAACAGTAGATAACCTACCTACATCAAGTTGAAATTTACACTGAGTTTTTATCATTGAACATGAAAATCAATAATAAAATAAAGGAGAGGACGAATAAATTAATTGGTTAGAGGAACTATGTATACATCATGAAAAGGCTGTATGATAGAACACCTATTTATTTAAAAAATAAAAAAACTTTCAAAAGTTTCAAGAAAACATCTCTGACATGTCTACTTTCATTACCAACTGAAGAGGTTTTGAGTATAATGGACAAAACTAAGTACTTACCAGCAAAACTGAAAGAAACAACATGAAATAAAAGAAGAATTAACATGAATACTCTGCTTGAATGGTTTGAACGTAATGAGTTATTATATTTTTTCAATTTTCCTTCCTGACGTAGAACAGCTCTCCTAAAAGTACGGTGGAGTTCTGAGAGTCTGGTTTTTTTTATAGAATCTCTGTTTTCCTGCTTATATAATTGAATATTTTAGTTTTACCTAGCTATAGAGTCAAGTTTTATTTCATATTCTTGATGTTATGATGAACTGTTATTTTGATTGTGCAAATAAACATTATTTATTATTATTATTTTAATAGTATCTCTGGTTGTTACATGAAAGAAAATACAATTATCTAGAATCTCTGGATGATGGCCCAGGTTCAGATTCCGATAAAACTGGAAGATTTTTCTCTGGAATAGCATTGGACTTCAAAAACCCTACGTTTTCGGTTAGCTGAAAATTGCACATCATCAGTTGGTATAATTCTATATGGAAAAATTCACAAACTTACTGTAGGGAAAATAATTATTTTCAGGAAACTGTGAAGAACAACTATTTTACGTTCAGACACTTTTTTTCAATCTTCAAGTTATGAATCCACGCCTTTCTTCTGTCCATCATTTCCTTGTTTCCCAACATTGTTTAGAATACAACTTTGAATTGTCCAGCTTTCGGAAAGGTATGTGAGCTATATTCGGTTTTTTTTTTGCCCAAGATGAACAATAAGATACACAACAATAGTGATTTATCTCTTCTGAACGTTTGTAAACGATCCCAAACAAAATTAAACACAATTAAAACTCAACAACTTCTTAAATAAAATACACGTAAACAGATGTAAACAAAGCAATCTATGGCCCATGCGCTAGTAATATTCGACACCGGTAGGGGGCGTATCGCTTATCTACGTTCGCCAATAAAATTATAATTTATAATATTTGAAAAAAAAAATTTCTATTGGAATTTTTATGAAAACATCTAACAAAGCCACAATAACAAATAACGAAATTTATGTGACTCAACAAAACAGGTTCATATTTATTTGTGTTGTAGAATTTATTGAAATAATATCGTATTCTATGTTGTTTCAATTGTATTTCTGTGGTCAAACTCGTCAGTTGATTGATAAAGTTGTTCTGGTCAATTGTGTATAACGATTGCTTTTCTTACGTATGTCGTATGTGTCAGTTTTTCCATAATTGATTTATAAGCTGAGGGTAACCGCGTTCGAAAGCAACAGATCAATAAACTAACTGGGCTATACATAAACGCGGTTCTATTTTAGTGGAAGAAATTGGTTTGCATGAATATAACTAGTCAATTCAGGAAATAAACATAAAAACATTTAATAATGATTCGGACAATTTAGAAACTCAATCGAAAAAACCATTCGAGGATATTTTGAGATTTAATTGAAAGAAAGAACTGAAATGAGGGAATAAGTACCTTATCAGCCCTATTTTATTATATGAATTATATTAACTCAAAACACATTTCTTGCATTTTTTTTCTATGATATTTAAATAAAATAATGATATTTCTGTTTGTAATTAGATTGTTATATTTATTTCTCCATGATTTCCGCCTTTCATAACGTTTTATTTATTTATTTATAAACTTTAATTCATGTCATTTTTTCACAGCTGAAATGACATTTCAGATTTCACTAAATTGAAACAAAGAAATTATTAATTAAATCAACGTCTGTAGGTATTCATAGAAATGATACAACCGCGCACTACTCACCTGAATATCTGTGATTTAATTGCTCTGTGGATATTTATGACGGTTTGACTAGTATGACAGATAGAACTCAATGAAATATAGCAATGGTAACATCTCGTGATTTCTGGTCAAGCTTCAGTTCATTCTCGCTATAACTTTTTGTGGCGCCTTCAAAAGGAAAATCTTCTCGAATAATAATATAGACGTGTAACAATAGAAAATTTCATGCAGAAGACGAATTTATGAATAATATTAAATTCTGAGCTCCTCTATGAACTGTGAATGTTCACAGAAAGTTTCTGACTTCATCTATACTTGACCCTGCTTGCAATAATCTCAAAACACGTTTTTTCGTATTTTCTTCTATGATATTCAAATGAAATACCGATCTTTCTGTTTGGATTTAGATTATTGGATTTATATCTGGTTGATTTCTTCCTTTCATAACGTTTCATTAATTTATTTATAAGTTTAAATCCATGTCATTTTTTCCCAGATGAATCGAGGTTTCTCTAAATTGGACTAAAGAAATTTCTAATAAAATTGACGCCTGTATGGATAAAAGTAATGCAACAACGAACTAATAACTCGAATTTCGTGATTTCTGAGATTATTAAGCTGTTCATTCTAGCTTTAGTTATTTTATGGTTCAAAAGAGAAATCTACTTCAATATAGCTCAGTATAAATAGGGAATTTCATGCAGAAATGTATTAATCAATAATATTAAATTCTGTGCTCCTCTGTGAAGTGTACACTGATCACAGAAAGTTCTGACGTCATCTGTACTTGACCCTGGTTGCAATCATCTGGTCGACCACAGTTGATATAATTCTTATTCGACCTGATTTAACCAAGGCAGTTTATTTAACTGAGATAAGAGGACTACTGAGTTCGTTTCCCCCTTTTAACTACATTTCCGGGCACCTCCTCTCCTCCCCCATTTCTCTAAGAGATTAACGTCTTGAGGGTTATAAAATGAATACAAATGCAGTTACTAGACGAGTACACAATCCCAATTCGCATCAGAGTTGCCGAGTTTAGAGAACTCTTATCTGAATAATTATCATCTCAGGGCCCACTGCGACTGGGGATGGATGTTCCTGTTCCAGCTAACTTAGCGCCATGTTGACACGTTACGACGTTGACGCGACTTCAAGATTGTAGCGAAATTTGGCAAATGTGTCGGAGAACGCTGAATGAGAGAGTTTATTGTTTTGCCTGCGGATGCGGTACGGCTTTGTTGTTTCTACAATTAATTCTAATTATGCGAAATGGGACTCAAGTTAAACTATAATTTTTGGAGATCACTGCGTGTTGAGACGGAGGGAAAACAGTAGCGTAGGCAACGCTTTGTCGAAATTAATTTAAGGTACTTGGTTCTTAAATAAATATAGCCGATTAAGCTCCTCACGCTTATTGATAGAGTCATTAAGAAGTGGCAAGTTTATTGTAACAAAGTTCGTTACTGTACGTTATACTACAGACACTTGGCGAATGGAAAATCGACTCACAACTGTTTCCAAAAGTTTTCAAACTTCAATGTAGGATCGGAAAAGAGATAAAAACAAACTATGAAATTTTGCAAGCTTTTCCAAAGTCCGGAACATTGTTAAAATTGCAATAACAATGAATTTTACCTTATGCTTGTGAAAAAAATTCCAAAAGTTCTGGAAACTTGGAGTAGTATTAAATATATTATTTAATATTACGTATCAAATTTGCAACCAATTTAAGGATAAGGAACATTTTTTTAATTCAAAATTATGGTTTTTCTTTGATAAACTGACCAAAAAAAATTCCAAAAATTCTGCAAACTTAACAGATACTTCGGAAAAATATACCGAACAGCTGTATAAATTTGCAACCTTTTACGTTGACCGGAACATGTTTATTCATAATTTTTTTTATTCGTGGTTATTTTTTTCGGGAAAGATGGTCTCTAAATAATTAAAAAAGTTTTGAAACTTGGTTGAAAATTTAGAAAACATTTATTCTGATGCATTTGCAAATTTACAACCTTGTACGCGGTCCGGAACTTTATGCAATTTGCAAAAATATAAAAATCCAAAAATCATAGTTTTACGCATTGCATAAGTTCCGGACCGCGTACAAGGTTGCAAATTTGCAAATGCATCAGAATAGATGTTTTCTAAATTTGCAACCAAGTTTCAAAACTTTTGTAATTATTTCGAGACCATCTTGCTCGAAAAAATTACCACTAATTAAATAAATTATCAATAAACACATTCCGGTCAACGTAAAAGGTTGCAAATTTATGCAACTGTTCGGTATATTTTTCCGAAGTATCTGTCCAGTTTGCAGAATTTTTGGAATTTTTTTTGGTCAGTTTATCAAAGAAAAACCATAATTTTGAATTAAAAAAATGTTCCTTATCCTTAAATTGGTTGCAAATTTGATACGTAATATTAAATAATATATTTAATACTACTCCAAGTTTCCAGAACTTTTGGAATTTTTTTCACAAGCATAAGGCAAAATCAATATTATTGCAATTTTAACAATGTTCCGGACTTCGGAAAAGGTTGCAAAATGAGATTTGTCCCTTTCTCTATGTAGCATTCACTTGACCAAAGTTCAAAAACTTTTGGAATTATTGTTAATTTTTCAATGTCTAAACTGACTGGCCTAAGACAGAAATAAAAGACATGGTTGCCACGATAGCGTTACTAGGCATGCGCATCACTTGTATTCGTATATACATATTATTGTTATATTATTGATGATGAACGAATTGTGAAAGTTATTCAGTAGAAGTTGAGGATAGCGATGATCCAGTCAGGTACAAATACCAGCGAGCAGAAACGCCAATCGCCAAGAAGTCATGTTATTTCACAACCATAGGTCATTATAGGTGCGAAGTTCTGCAACGTGTGTGGCGTTTCTGTTTCGCCTGAAGTGACATATCTATCAGTTTCCGATGGATGGCGCTGTGATATGTTTGCATGTCGTTAGTGTTCTTCTTAAAAACTATGAGGTGGTTATGTGGATTCTATATTGTAGATTATTCGGGGAACACGAGACATAACTGAAGAATTCATCGATGAGCAAAACAGACTGTTTAGTGTTTGCATAGTATGTGGCACCGATATCGAATTTTCTAACATTCTCCCTTGAAGGTTGAATGGGAATTTCAAGCCGTCGAGTCTCATGAAACTAGCTCCGTTGAATTGATTAATAATCAATTTTTCTATCAGATTTATTCTCACGAAACATTAAAACAAATTCTCCAGTGGGAGTAAGACTGTTTACCTGTTTTTGATGATCAACTTCCTTTATAGTTTCTAGTTTACGAATCGGTCAAATAATCGGTGTTCCAACAACTCAAAAATTTGTTATTCTAGGCCAGCCATACTCAAAACTTTTTTTTCTTGGGCCTTTTTCAGATTTTAGTTGTGTCGTGCGGGCCGCTACCTACATAATTGACATCTGTTATTTAGGTGTTTGTAAAAAACCTATCACGGTTAATTGTTTATTTATTATATTGGGAAAATTTTAATGTCATCGAAATGAGAATTCTTAAGTCGGTTTCTATATACGTTCTTTGCATATTTCATTTTGGAATAAGATGATTCACAAAGATATGTCGATGCAAAATAACGTAAGTAGAATTGGATCACATTTTTTCACAGTCTTAAATTGTTGGGACACTATTGTCCTAAATTCAGCGTACCTACTCCTCTCTTGTCTCTTTGAAAATAACTGCTAAGTTAGTATCATTTTTCATTTCAATGAACTCGTCGAACAAGTTTTGCATAATTACAATCCAAAACTGAAGCCAATTGTGAAATACTTATCGGCTCTAGGTACCAAAATTTTTCTACAAGCAGTAGCAAATTTTAATTTTTCTTAAATCTCCCTTTAAATTCGTCTGATAGTGCAGATATATAATTTGAAATTATCAAACAGTTTTCTTCGAAAATATCAATACAGTCCCGTGTAACACTTGTAAGTGTTCGAAAATTTTGAACTACTTTGTTTTGAATTTCTTCGTAATAAATAGTTAGTTTTTCTCCAAAAGCAAATATTGTGTTTGCCATTTGTGAAATTATTTTTTTTTCACCTTGCGAGCTTCGATTAAGAGCACTTTCAGACTTGGATACTGTATCCGAGATACGCGTATTCCAGATACAGAAAATACATGCTTTTATATGTACGTTTTCACACTGCATTCAGCACAGCATACCGTATCGCGATACTAAATTTCTGAATCTCGCTCATTCAGCCGCCGGCGACAGTATCCGAATCCGGGATACCGAATTATCATTGTGGCTTATGGACCTGTTCAGACTTGCATACTTTTGCGATTCAAAAAGCACAATAGCATAGGTGTACAATATTTTTATTATTTATTAGTAGAAGTGAAGTGGAATAGAACAATTTTTCGATTGTACCATGGAGAATAAAGTTTTTGATAACGAGAAATTTATAAGTTTGGTAGAACCGAATTCTTGTATATGGGATACAAGTAATGAAAATTATTTCGATAGAAATATGAAACAAAAATGTTGGGTGGAAATTGCCAAACAGATGTGTGAAAATTTTGAAGAAATGACAATTGTTCAATAAAATGAATATGGTAGGTATATTTATAAAAGTAATTATACAGTGCATTCAAAAAGGAATGCATAAATTCATTAGCTTAATAAATAGAATTATTATATTATTAAAAATACTCCAAACAAGACGATTATTTGTCGAAAGCTTACTGAAAACTTTGTTCGATCTTGTAGTAATTCTTGGTGAAGAAGGTTATAAATTCCTTTAGTTTCCCTTAATTCTATTATAAGAGGAACCCACATAGTTCGTCTCCTTTTAATTTTTTTCTTTTTGTTTATAATATACCACAGCATAGCGCACTCTTCAATGTCCATTTCATAAAAAGCACCGTACAGCACTGATATTGTACTGATAAAATTTATTTACAAAACTATATTCTAACAAAAGTATCTTGACTGTATCTGGCCTAAATTCTGTATCTCGCATACAGTATCTCGGATACAGTATCCTAGTCTGAAAGGGTTCTTAGGCTGTGAGTTTCTCAGTTATGTCGCATAGAAAAAATAACAAATAGTGGTGTTGTTATTTTGCAGTTCAGGATAATTCTTATAATTTTGCTGTAAAAACAGCATTATTTCTTGAGGTGAAGAAAAAAACTGCAGCTATTATTTCCTCGGAAATTTGAATAGTTAATAGGTTGATAGAATTTGGAGTTAAAATGGGTGAGCCACTTTAAAAAGCCTGGCGGGCCGCAGTTTGAGTATCGCTGTTCTAGGCTATTTACTGTTAATATAATAATGAGGCTATTTCATAATTTGACGAATTGGTTACTAAAGTATAACGTAATTATTCAATTTGTCCCTTTATATTTAGCTCATGATAGCGTTATCAGCTGTAGAACTTGTAAACAATGTTGAAATATTAACCTTATGTACTGATAACAATA
>JARQZK010001445.1:2000000-2042500 GCA_030704885.1 Cynegetis impunctata
GTTTTGATAAAAACATTGCGACCTACCCCTGAATTAAACAATTTGGTGCAGCGTAACAGACAACAAAACCGCGGTTTTAATACAAGGAATTATGAGAGACATCCTTGCCTAACCGGATCACAGGTAAAAAATAAATTATTTTGTTGGCAGTGTTTACTTTTTACTAGTGAAAATGTCTCTGTTTGGGGCCGCTTAGGATTTGAAGATTTAATTCTATACCTAGTTAAAAGTGAGGAATTTTTCACCGATAAAGTAACTTTAAATACAGCACGCGGATTAATATCTTAATTACAAGATAAGGAATTTATATATTTTTTAAACATCTTTAAATTAATTTTTAAACAAACAGAAATAGTTTTTCAAATCTTACAGCACAAGTTTTCAGATGTAATTTACTCACGAAATCGGCTCAAGTTTCTTTTGGAAAAAATTTCAGAATTTAGTGCAGAAGTTAATTTTAAAAAACTATTTTCTGTATATCTAATAAACTAGCGTTTATTAGATACGGTCGCGTATGTCTCTTTCTTTGCCAGAATAGTTATTTCATCTAATTTGCGAATTGCGGAAGGTTATTCGGTTGCATAGAACGATCTCTAATGCGACAAGAAGTTTTTATTCGCATTAAAAGTTGACGTTGGTACTAGTGAAAAGTATAGCAAAAACACACTATTTCTTTCAATATTTAATAATCTGTGGGCGATCGATTTTCGATTTATTTAGGAATTACAACACGTAATATGAAGAAAAGATTTACAGAACACTTCTAATTAGCGATATTGATGAACTATTTATTTTATGGAAATTCATCTCAAATAAACAGAAATAAAAATGCTTTTCGTCTATTTCCACACAATGTATTTAAAATATTAGGCCAAGCTACAGAGATTTAGAGTGAGCATTTTGTGCAAAAAGTGTTAGAAGAAAACCAGCTCCGCCATTATTTGTCAAATAGTTCCACATGATATAGTGATATGTTTTTCACTCGACTTTATTATATATCTTTGTTATTAACAATTTTATGCAAAAAATCGCGTTTTTTAGTTTTTTGCTTATAAAATTGAAACTATCAGAGTAATGGTGATGGTGTCAATAGACTTATTGTAGAAAATGAAAAGACGAAAAAAATGAGAGGTCGGACGACTTAATCAGACCCTCAGTCTAGGGGAAAATTGGAAAAAACCGGCCAAAATGCAGTTTTTTCAAAAGTTCATAACTCGGTTATTTTTTGAGTTGTAGCGTAGATCCTCCGGCCAGTATTAGCTATTGATATGAACTTCATTTGTGCGAAGATCAGGAACTGTCCGATGCATAGTTTTTGATCTGTGGCCATTTGATTATGTTACTATGCAATTTTCCAGAAGAACTGAAAGCGACAGGTATGGTCCGATTTCGATTTACTAAAAAGATTTTGAAAGTAGAATTATCATAGTTCAAAACGTTCATCTTGGTTTTTCATAAAAACACTGAGAAATATGTTAAAAATAAAGCTGAACATGACAAAAAACGGCCGAGCGGGTGAGAGTAGTTGAAGAGTGGGGGTTTACAATTATTATCTGACAACGTTTAGAAATTACTGTCACGTTCAAAATGCCGACGCTTTCGAATGTCATACTTCTCCTTGCCTGCTGCTCTACCCCCACTCTTCAACTACTCTTACGCGCTCGGCCGTTTTTCGTCATGTTCAGCTTTATTTTTAACATTTTTCTCAGCGTTTTCACGTAAAACCAAGATGAACGTTTTGAACTATGAGAATTCTACTTTCAAAGTATTTTTAGTAAATTGAAATCAGACCGTATCTGTCGCATTCAGGACTGCTGGAAAATTGCATAGTAACATAATCAAATGGCCACAGATCAAAAACTATGCATCGGACAGTTTCTGCTTTTCGCACAAATGAAGTTTATATTGATAAATAATACTAACCGGAGGATCTACGCTACAACTCAAAAAATAACCGAGTTATGAACTTTTGAAAAAACTGCATTTTGGATGTTTTTTTCCAATTTTCCCTTAGACTAAGGATCTGATCGAGTCGTCCGACCTCTCATTTTCTTCGTCTTTTCATTTTCTACAATAAGTCTATTGACATCATCGCGACTAGTCTGATAGTTTCAATTTTATAAGCAAAAAACTAAAAAAAGCGATTTTTTGCATAAAATTGTTAATAACAAAGACATAAATAATAAAGTCGAGTGAAAAACATATCACTATATCATGTGGAACTATTTTACACACAATGGCGGAGCTGGTTTTCTTCTAACACTTTTTACATGAAAAAATCTCTGTAGCTTGGCCTATATAAGTACTACCGGTTTCGACTATCACGTCGTTGCCAAGTAAATGTAGACATGGAAACACAAAAGGAAACACACGTATTTCATTCCTCCCTGAAGTATGTGTCAGGGACGCGGGCAGCTTGAGTTTGGGATTAACTCCTTCAGCCAGATCAGAGGATACACTTGTATGTACAAGTGCATTAAGGATAGGTGAGACGGGATATTTATGGAACATAGGAAGTGTGGGTAGGGTTCAGAGGATTAATACTGGCCCAGCATTCGTCTTATAAGTTTGCAAGCAGTGACTTACATTACCATGAGGAAACCTCTGAGAAAAACTCATGGCAGACCAGTCGGCCCCGGTGTTTGAACCCGAGACCTCCCAAATACTAGCCAGCGTACCTAACATAATCGACTAACTAGCTTGGTTTGGTAAATGTAGACATATCAGGTAAAACTATTTATATCTAACCCTTAAAGATGTAGGAGTGGAGAGGAGTTGAGGTCTAATTGGTTGTTTACAGTTTGGAATTCTGGGTTTTTCCTAAGCTTGTTAATTTCCAAACTTTCCAACAGATTCATTGTGGTTCCTTTATTGCAAATATGTAGAATTTCGAGATCTTTTATTGTGATTTTATGCCTTGTAGTTTTTATTTGTTCGAATATCGCAGATTTACTATCGGAAGAAATATGTTCTTCAAAACGAGATTCAAAATTTCGTCCTGTTTGTCCAACGTACGCTGTTGGACATTCACCACATTCAATTCTATACACCCCAGATTTTTTATACTTGTCTGTTTTTTGTTTGGCATTAAATTATAATTTGCTTAAGTTTAACCCACTTGAAAATGATGTTGTTATACCAAATTTTGAAAAATAGTTGGATATATTATTTGATAATTGATCAATATAACTTATACTAGCATGAGGTAAGAGCACCAGTTGTCGACACGTTAAGAAAAAAAAATCAGTTATTCTGGCACAGATTCCAGTGTATTGAAGTTCATATTGAAACTACCATGCCTACCGAATGTTCATAGTTTAGGCTTCACGTCGAATCAGAAATTAGGATGATTTTCAACCAAATAAGAAAAAAATAGAGTTTTTTGTAAATATCTGCAAATGTCCCTAGGCTCGACACGCTAAACTAAGGATGTTCCAGTTCTTGACACTGTAAATGCTCCAGTAGTCGACACATATAAATAACATCAGTTTTGATCATGAGAAATATACATAACAAGAAAATGTATGTTGTGAAAGCAGGAAACAATAATAAAACATTCAACACATTGGTGAATTGAATATCTTATAGGTAAAATGAAATAGAACAAATATAACAAAAACTTTCTTTAGTCATTTTTATAGTTCATTAATTGCTAAGCCATTGAGAAATCGGTAGCTGGTCCTTTCCCCAAGTGTAGTCAGTTCTGGAGTCTCGACTTTACTGATTATATGGTCGAATAAAATACATGATATCAAAACAGCTACAAATTCCTTTCTTCGACTGTCAAAGTTTTTCAACCCATAACTAATATGTTTCCACATGAAACAAATGCTCGAATAATATATAATTATATGAATACCGACGCATTCCTTTTGCCACTCTTAAACTCTGATAATATAAAACTTCCTTGCTTCATCAAGTCTTCAAAGCTAATATTTTCAGAACGCACCTCTTCCCAGTCAGAATCATCTGATTCTCGGTATGAAATCCTGCCTGCATCCTAAGAAGACGACTTTGGTGGCAATGGTTGTTCTGTCTTTATCAACTTAAATTTCTTCTGTTGTGTCTGTTTCTTGGCATCTCTTGCTTTTTTTACTTTCTTCTTTACGCCTTTCTTCTTCTTGTTCCTTACATTATTTTCTTTTATGGTACTCTATCACAGCAGGTAGAATTTCTCTCTTTCGTTTTTCCGCTGTGAAGAATGTTCTGCCCACAACAAAGCTAGTTCGAAAGGCGATAACAAAAAAAGCAAATATTATTTGTTCTGATCCGTATTGAATGAATAAACCATTACAGTTAAATTGGGCTCTTTTCGTAAGTAATTGCACAAGTGCATCAAAATTACCGATAATTTTGCATGACAGCGTGTTGTCAAAAAACTGCATGAGTTCATTTTCATTTTTGGAGAAAGAGCCCGACACCGAAGGTGGAGGGCTCTTTCTCCAAAATATGAAAATGACCGAATGCAGTTTTTCAAAGACAACACGCTGGAATGCGAAATTATCCGGTTATTTTGATGCACGAGTGTAATTCGGGGGAATATTTCCCGAATGAACTGTCAACTTATCAAACTGACGTTAGTAATTCATAAATTCTTAGCTTGTCATCAATAACCATCCCGCAACTGTAAGAAAAGAAGAGAAGCAAATATATGTTTGTTTTGTAATTTTCAATTTATATATTATAAAAGGATACGTAAAAATATGGAGAAACTATTTATTCAATGTTAAACTTAATCAAAAATTGCTGGAACTGCAGTGAAATACACAATTATTATAAGAATTATGGTTAGACAATGCAACTATCGGTGCATTAACGACTGAAGAGGATGTTTCAGAATGCTGTGCCTGTGATACGTCATTGCCGCGCATTTTTTCGATTATTCCTTCATGGTGATCTTCATCCATTTGAAGATATGGCATAATTGATTTTGAATTTGAATGGCCCGTGATTTTTATAAGTTGCTGCTCGCCAACCCCTTTTTTTGAGAGATGGGAGACGGCCGTAGCTCGTAACGAATGGTTAGTAAGCTTGATATTATCTGTTTTTAAACCAGAAGCTTTGGCTCGTAGAACAGTCCATTTGCTCACTGTATTTCGTCCAGCAGGAATATCTTTGTACCATTTTCTGTTCAACTTCCAAGTGGGATTTACAGTGAGAAAGAGTCGTTCTGTTTTTATTCCAACCCGCTTTTCTAGGAACTTTTTGTACAGTCGAATTGGACACAAATCAGGATTGACTTTATTGTTTATTAGCCATTTCAATGAAGCGCATGGTTTTTCCCCTCCTTGTGTCGTCTTAGTAAACACAGGATCGTAAATAATTCTTCCTGTTTTTTCACCTACGTTATTTTCTTCTTCTTTGAAGTACGAAATTAAGCACTTGTGTCCTTCTCCACCACGCCAAGCTAATTCAAAAGCAAAAACAAAAAATACCTTCTTCTGCAAACCATCTGCAGTGTTTTCGTCACAACCACGAACCATATTTTGGAATTCATCGTACTTCAAAAAAACTGCACTTTCCTTTCGCTTCTCTGGATCTGATTGTAGTTGTTTTCTCTTGGCATTTTTCGCTTCTCTGGCTGCTTTGAACTCAATATCAGTAAAAGAGTTAAAATTGATATTGTATTCCGTAAAATATTTTTCCATCAGTAATTTAGCTGTTACGTTCCAAATCGTTTTAACAGTACATTCTTTGTACTCATCGCCATTCTGCTTACGCATATTGAATGCCCAGTCCGTTAATATTTTTTCCAGGACATTAATTTGTGTTTTTTCATCTAAAGTATAGTTTTTCTCAGCACAGAAGCTCATAAACTGACGCCACACATATTTTCTGTTCTGTTTCGTATTATTTGGTTCGTTTTCCAACACATTTTCTTCAATAGCTTGTAATGAAGCCTTACCAAAAGGAGACATTTTTAATAAATAATATTTTTGACATTACTTGTCAAACTGACGTTACTTATAAATTGTCGCTGTATTATCGAAGGGTGCAATGAATTGCCATGCATATGTACTATGCAATTATCGGTCTGCGGTGCAATTATCGCAAGGCTCTTTCGCTTTTACAATGCAATTATCGCAGTGCTCTTTCGCTCTCTACAATGCAATTATCGCTGTAATTTTCGATAATTGCATTCCATTTACAAGGGATTTTTGACAGGAGGGAAATATTCACATAAATATTTTCTTTTCGTCGACAACCGTGTCGACTATAGGATATTACCACACCTGTACGATAACTAGATCCAATATTCGTCACCCCATGTCGACTATTGGAACGGAGTGTGATATTTGGCGTGGATCACACTCCGTTCCAATAGTCGCTATGGGGTGACGAATATTGGATCTAGTTATCGTACAATAAAGTTACATATACATATCTGTATCAAATGAGCTGAACGTTCAAAACACACTGAGTTATTATCTTATAAAAATGTTCCTTCTCTCGAAACCCCTGTCTACTATAGGAACATAGCACTTTTCGTGTACCAGTACTCGAAACATGCTAAAAAATATGTCAAAAACTTGAAAAATCACAATATTCTTACCTGGGCTACAGCTTCGAAGGTTTCTCAGTTAATAGAACATAATAAAAACATTTTTAGTCAAAAAATACCACTAAACAACACCACAATAAAATTAGCTTTCCTTAACCTACACCTTAACAAGCACTGGTTATTGGCGGGAAAAGTCGAGGTTGCTGGAAAAACTTGAATTGTATTCTTGTATGTTAGTGAGTTTCCATGGCATAACTATGGCAATGTGGACTAAAAAGTCGGAGCTATCATTGGTTATTTCGGGAAGCCGATGTTTGCTAGTAGTAATGTCTTACAGAGGAACCCTACAACCTGTTACCCTAAACAATAAAACAATTCAAACGGTGAACTCAGTGAAGTTTTTAGGTCTTTATATTGATGAGTCGCTCAAATGGTCTACTCATATAGACATATTAACAAAAAAATTATCTTCTGCATGTTTCGCCATTAAAACGGTTTCTAGAGAGCTTTCAATTTCTGCTGCGTTGTCGACATACTTTTCTTTATTCGAATCACACCTTCGTTATGGTTTGCCATATTGGGGTTCATGCAGCCTCTTCCACTTTGAGTCTGTTTTCAGATTGCAAAAGAGAGCAGTTCGTTATATGTTTGATCTGAGCAGAAGGACACATTGCGAATTCTACTTTAAAAAATTCGAAATTCTAACTCTTCCTTCACTATTCATATTCGAATCCGTCTGTTTGGTTCGCAAACACATTCATAACTTTTCAGAAAGACCAAATCATAGATATCTCACAAGAAATTCAGATACCGATATTTATTTAATGAGGCCTCGGTAGCCTTATACCGTTTGTAAACCGAGGATTGTGGGTTCGAGTCCCACCTCGCTCTTGGGTGTTGTGTATGTACGGTATTTAGTGGTTATTTATGATGAAAATTTGTTGGGTAATGTACATCGTTTACAAGCCCATTGGCCGTTCGGAACCGGCGTTAAACTGTAGGTCCCTCGAGTAAAAAAAAAAAAATTTATTTAATAACGCTCACCTCTGTCTTAACAAAAAACTCCTTTACCTACAATGCCGGAAAGTTATATAATATATAATCATCTACCATTGGAGCTAAAATCCTTGAGTACGTACAAAAAGTTCCGAAGTTCGACTAAGGCTTTTCTTTTGGAGAGACCATTTTACTCAGTAGCAGAATTTTATTCTGTAACTGAATTTCACAATGTAACATAGACCCTTGAGATCCACATTTAGTAGCAACATATATTAATGTTTTTTTTTTGTAATATACAAAATTTTATATCTGTATAATAAGTTTAGTTGACAAATATGTTGATTCTTAACATATGTTTATACATAATTGACTGATAAATATTTTTCTATTTTGTTCTTCTATTTAATAGATTCTTGTTTTGTTCAACGATTGAAAGTGTGTTTTGTTTGATTAGTTATCATTGTTAAATTTTATTTTTAATTTTTTATAGGTATGTGCTTTGTCGACAAAATTTTGTAATTTTATAGGACAATAAAGCTGTTTCTCTCTTTCTCTCTCTCTGCTATGGTTACGTTATTTTTTCCAATAATTACAATGGGTGTCGACTACAGGTACAGTGTCGACAACTGGTGCGTTTACCTTACCTTCTTTCTGGATTTTTCATTATGGAGTATAGTAACCGGGAAGTTTGTTTCTGTTCTTTACGATTGATAATTCGGTTTAAAAAATGTATAGGAATGTTATTATTTGAAGCTATTTGTTTTATTGTATTAATTTCTATATTAAAATCTTTATCTGATAGTCTACATTTACTTGACAATGACGTGATAGTCGAAACCGGTTGTATTTATATTTTAAATACATTGTGTGGAAACTTATGGCAACATACGTAAACTTCTCGTTTTCACTGAAGCAACTAAAATTGTCAATTGTTGCATATTATTTTGTAGAAACAATCAACATTTGTTGCCTAAACATAAAAAAATTTGAAGGAACATTTTGGAGCATTCAAGGAAACAAGCAACTGCAACAAAAATGATGAATGAATAATTAAATAGTTGATGGAATCCGTCGTTACTACGTGATAATTTAACATGATGAACAAAACTAAATTTGAATTTACTACGTTTATTATCACAAAATATTTTGAAAAATTTAACACGGCGATTGCAATTTCGGTCACTAGACCATCATCGGGCAGATTGAGTTAAGACCTGAATACAGAAATAATGATTTGCGCCTACGGGTGGGAAAGAATTATTGCAGGTACTTAAATAGACAAGAGGAACATATTTCAAGAAGGGCTAATCGAGTGAATTACCCAAATTGGTACAATACAATGTTCTTTGAAAGGTCGTTATTGTTTGAATACACTAAATATAGGAGAATATATCAGATCAATCTGGTCGTTCAGCAAGGTATCTTTTGCATTATGATTGAGTTTAAAAATTTCTAATGATTCTAAATAAGTAAGTTTGGTTCCTTCCGGTAATTTGTGCATGATTTTAAAATTATCTATTTGTGGAAATGGGTGGTGGTTTTCAATGCCAAAGATATCACTTCAAAATTTGAAAGTTCAGGAGTTTATAGGTTGATTTGTCCTGTATGTAAAGGATTGTATATAGGTCAGACTGGTCGATCGTTCAAGACAAGATTTAAAGAACACCAACAATCTTTTTTGAAAAATAAAACGGATTCAACGTTTTCAAATCATTGCCGTGAAAACCACCACCCATTTCCACAAATAGATAATTTTAAAATCATGCACAAATTACCGAAAGGAACCAAACTTACTTATTTAGAATCATTAGAAATTTTTAAACTCAATCATAATGCAAAAGATACCTTGCTGAACGACCAGATTGATCTGATATATTCTCCTATATTTAGTGTATTCAAACAATAACGACCTTTCTAAGAACATTGTATTGTACCAATTTGGGTAATTCACTCGATTAGCCCTTCTTGAAATATGTTCCTCTTGTCTATTTAAGTACCTGCAATAATTCTTTCCCACCCGTAGGCGCAAATCATTATTTGTGTATTCAGTTCTTAACTCAATCTGCCCGATGATGGTCTAGTGACCGAAATTGCAATCGCAGTGTTAAATTTTTCGAAATATTTTGTGATAATAAACGTAGTAAATTCAAATTTAGTTTTGTTCATAATGAATAATTATGTTACAACCGGACAACTAAAAACACTTCGAAAATTTACACAATAGCTGCTTCGCTTATAATATTAAATTACAACTGATAGATGACATAGAAAGAATGCAAAATATACTACATAGATACAAGATAAAAGTCCAAATTAGAAATATATCCGCTCTTTCCGATATGTATCTATACATTCCTATTTCTCCCTATCCCAGATGTTGGAAATTCCGTAATCATATAAGATGAATAATTCTTTGATGACCGGATGACCGTGGTAAAACTCAATTTAATAAAATTTACGGCATGGTTAAAATTATCAATTATGTTAGTATTATTTGTTAGAAAAATTTTGAGGAAAAATTGTGTTATAATTCGATAAATCACTCGAATTTACGCCATCTAGTGGCACTCCTCAAGGTAGTAATCTGGCTCCTCTTTTGT
Source organism: Cynegetis impunctata (assembly GCA_030704885.1). NCBI lineage: Eukaryota > Metazoa > Arthropoda > Insecta > Coleoptera > Coccinellidae > Cynegetis > Cynegetis impunctata. Next base: position 2,010,102 of record JARQZK010001445.1, read on the forward strand.
TCTCTCTGTTTATAAATGATATCAATTCAAATTTTTCTAGTAACATACTACTCTTTGCTGACGATTTGAAGATTTTCAGACCTATTCAGGAAGCAGAGAACTGTCTTATTCTACAGAAAGAAATTAATTCTATACATGAGTGGTGCATACTAAACAAGCTTCCGCTGAACATTCAAAAATGTAAATTTATTAAATACACCCTCAAACGCAACAATATACAGTTTGACTATGCAATAAATGACATCATATTGAAACAATGTACAGAAACTAAAGATTTGGGCATCATTTTCGATCAGAAACTCAGCTTCACGTCACAAATTAATCAAATTACATCTTCTGCAAAACGAATGCTTGGACTTATTTTCAGGACGTGTAAAGACTTTCAAAATCAAGAATGCTTTATAACACTTTTTAATGCTTTTGTCCGATCCCGTTTGGAATATGGCTCTCTAATCTGGTCGCCTATATACAATGTGCATATTCAACAACTAGAATCTTGTCAAAGAGTTTTTATGAAATAGATGACATACAAACTGGATGGAGTATACCCATCCCAAGGAATTGATAATAGAGTGTTGCTAAATAGATTTTCCCTTTTATCCTTGGAAAACAGAAGAACATATTATGCTTATATCTTCATTTATAAATTGATTCATAATCTGATAGACTGTCCAGATTTGTTATCTCAATTAGATTTTCACGTTCCGAGACTAGTAGTAGAAACGAAATGTGCTTCTATTTACCTCTGCCAATAATCAATGTTTTAATAAAATCCCCAGTTTACAACATTTGTAAAACTTATAATAGTTTCTATTCAGAATGTGATATTTTTGTTGTTCCATTTAGATGCTTCAAGTATATAATTCGTAACAAGTTAATCAATATGCAAGTCTAACTACAATCTAATTGCAACCTCTCCTCATCCATCCTGTAGGGGTGATATATATGCATTGTGTTCAAACTCTCTGTACTGCCAAGTCAATTAGAATTCTACAATATATATTATTTTATTGTTATTTGCATGGATCACTGTGTATTGTATATTGTTCCAAGGGCGTCGCCAGCCGGTGGTTCAGGGGGGGGGCAGTTGATATATGGACGATGGAGTATGAATTTTGAATACAGTTAAGAACAAAGTTATTAATAATAGAACAAAAATAATTTGGGACGAAATATAGGATGAAATAATAAAATAATTAAAAGAATTTGAAAGCAATCAAATTGTCCATTGACAGTTACAAGATTTTAATGATAAAGAGAGATTTTTTTTATTAAGTTAATTAAAACACAATGTTCGTGAGTTTTTTCTAAACTTTTCGATCACTTTATTATGAAAATCTTGTAAGTTTTCAAATATGTTTTCTGTGCACACTCATCATGGCCAGACCTTTGAGGCGATATTCACCCATAGTGCTTATTAACCAGTTTTTTAGTCTACTTCAGGAAAGAATGTTTTTGCCTCTTTTAGGACATCAATAACGGTTACATCAACTTCCATCTCAAAACTGATTCCTGAAAAAACCTACTAATATCTTTCGTGTAACCATATTCAGTTTGTGGGACGAGCAAAGAAAGAACAAAGCTTTCATGTATTTTGTGCGTAGGATTGCTTGTACCCCGGAGTATTTTCCGGACATTGTCGAACAACCGTCGAATCCAAAACCGACGCATTTATTTGGATTAGGGTCTTCTTTTGTCTGAAACTCGTCGATGCTATATGCAATAGATTCGCATCCAGACCTTTCAACTCAACAAATCCGACAAACATATCTTGGACTTGGTTTCCTCATCAAAATATCGCAGCCCTATCGATGATTGTTCAGTGCCAGAAATGTCAGCTGTTTCGTCTGCTAACACACTATATATGCTTCTGTTGCTTTTACTCTCTCCATAATATCTGCCCTAATGACCTCTTCACAAATGCCGGTAACTTCATTTTGAATATCAATCGATCGATAGCTTGCATTCTTTTTCCCATGCTCAACCATGCTTCCAAACCAAATCACCTGCGTCAATTCGCAGCTTGTAAAAAGTTTCTTTTTAAATTCACTGTGAAACAATATATTTTATATAGGTAGGTAGAAGAATGATAACTGAAAAATCTATTTCCTTTTATATAGGTACCATACGAAGATTTTTTAATCACTATCCAAACTATCCAGTGGGTGCAAAGCAAACTAACTTCAAAGTTGAAAAATCTGCAATAAAAATTGTTCATTTTGAAGGGTATCAAATCAAACAACTTTTAGTAAAGGTTTTTCAACTTTTATAGTTGTGTATAACAACACAGTTTATAGCAATACTGGCCATAACGATAGCCAATCAACGTAGAAAATGATTCGATAAAAGATAACAATTATGAACACCGCAAAAGCTCGCGTTTGACTTCATGAATCTCTAGGGGGGGCAACTGCCCCTACCTGCCCCCCCTTGGCGACGCCCTTGTATTGTTCTATTGTTCTGTTGTTATACTTATACTCATTCATAACTGTAAACCATACTATGTCTGTCTTATAATTGGGATTACTCCTGTTAGACAATAAACTCTTTTTTTTAATAATTATGTTAAACACGGCAACGCTGACAGTAAAGTCCCCTTCAAACATAGATAAAATCATACACAGAAGCAACAGCGATAGCTAGGGAAAATAGTATGCGATCACAGACTACGTATTTTTCGAATTAGCTAAAAAATAAATTGATACACTCACATGGACCAAATTGATTGCCTGGATGAAGAAATGCTAAAAAATATGCTAACATGCCAAATCGTTAAAAAACATGCTAAGCATCATAGAAATATGCCAAATTTAGCCATAAAAATGCCAAATTGGCAACACTGCTCAACGTCAACGCCCTGTTTTTATTTAATGTAAATAAATCTAGGAAGTCGATTTTAACCTACTTTCAAGTTTCATATCGATTTGAAATTTAACAAAAAACATTATTCATTAAGTATATTCTGCGTTTAAGAAAAGTTATTGTTGAAGAAACTTCGTAAGTTACAAGTTTATTAATAGCGCATAAAGTATTGGAGAAAAATTTTAATTTAAATTTTTATTGAATAAAAAAAAATATATTTTCTAGAAGAAGCCTACTAGATTAAACTTATTAAATTTGTCATTTTCTATTATGAACATGATACAATCTTCGTTATCCAGTTCACTTGATGATGATTAAAATTTTATAGATTAATTATGCTCGAATTGTTTTACCTATCTCTATGTAAGAATAGAATTAATTTTGATAAGCATATTTAAACGTAATTTATACGTTTACGTAGATAAAATCATCAAAGAAATCCGAATTGAATTTTTTTTTCGTACAATGAAATTCCTTCGTGAAAATATCATAGTGGAGGAAAGGTCTGCACATTTTGACTCTTGAAATCTCAATTTTCCTCTCGCAAAGCGTTATCGAATCCCGATAAGCCGAAAAACAATTTAAATTAATTTGCGGTCTCAATTCTGCCGTTGAAATTGATAAGTCGAGAAACAGTCTCTGACAGAAACTTGAATTTAATTGACTTTGAGTTCAGATAAGAGAGCCAACGTTAATAAAATCAAAGAACCTTCCCAGATAAAGTCGCACAAAGGACGTTAGATATGGAGGAAAGGAGAGCTTTCTTTGTTCGATTCTTGTAACGAACTGGATTCGGAGAATATTAATTCCGATAAGAGGTTGAATTGAATCGAAGAGGTAGAGTTAAGAAACTCTATCGCAGCGAGCTGCATTAGAAGAGCAAGTTTTCATAACGTAACCAGTTTAAAAAATATATTTATTAAATTATAATTTTTTTTCCAAATTCCAAGAAAAATGCGCCCTCTAATGTGTAAACAATATTTATTTCCTCCCCGGGGGATCAACCCCCAACCAATTCGTACCAAAATAAATCACATCCAAGTTATCATACGAAAGTACGTACTTTCAACCCTATTTCTTTGAAATTGCGCCCTTTATCGTGTAAACAAGATTTATTATCTCCTCCGGGGGGTCAACCCTCCAATCAATTCATATAGAAATGAATAGCATCAATATATCGTACGAAACTACCTACCTATAAAGTTTCAACCCTATGGTTCCAAAATTGCGCCTTCTATCGGGTAAACAAGATTTATTTCCCTTGGGGGTCAACCCCCCAACCAATTCGCATTAAAACCTATCCCATTCAATATATCATACTAAACTACCTACTCACAAACTTTCAATCCTATTGCTCCAAAATTACGACCTTTATCAAGATTTATTTTTTCCTCCAGGGGGTCAACCCCCCAACCAATTCGAACCGAAACAAATCCCATTCAAGATATCATGCGAAACTACATATTTACAAAAGTTCAACCCTATTACTTCAAAATTGCTACCTTTATCGTGTAAACAAGATTTATTTCTTCTCCCAGGGGGTCAACCCCCCAACCAATTCGCATTAAAACCTATCCCATTCGATATATCATACTAAACTACCTACTCACAAACTTTCAATCCTATTGCTCCAAAATTACGACCTTTATCAAGATTCATTTTTTTCCTCCAGGGGTCAACCCCCCAACCAATTCGAACCGAAACAAATCCCATTCAAGATATCATGCGAAACTACATATTTACAAACGTTCAACCCTATTACTTCAAAATTGCTACCTTTATCGTGTAAACAAGATTTATTTCTTCTCTCAGGGGGTCAACCCCCAACCAATTCGAACCCAGCCCGTTATCGTGTAAACAACGCTAAAATACATAAGCTTATACATACATACATACATACATATGAACAAAAATATATATATATATATATATATATATATATATATATATATATATATATATATATATATATATATATATATATATATATATATATATATATATATATATATATATATATATATATATAGTACGAGATATATAGTACGAGATGAAGTCAATGTTATGACGAAACGCGTTTACTCAATAGATTTTTATTTATTTTAACCTGTGAAAAGTTAGTTTTTTATTTCTTTATAAAGTTATATATATATATATATATATATATATATATATATATATATATATATATATATATATATATATATATATATATATATGTTCGTATGTATGTGCTTATGTATTTTGTATTTTAGCCTTGTTTACAAGATAACGGTCGCAAAGTTGAAAGTTTGTAAATAAGTACCTAGCTTCGCATGATATCTTAGGTAGGATTGTTTTTGGTTCGAATTGGTTGAGGGGTTGACCCCCCCAGGAGAGGAAATAAATCTTGTTTACACGACAGAAGGCGCAATTTTGTAGCCATAGGGTTGAAAGTTTGTATCTAGGTAGTTGTGTATGAAATCTTGGACGGGATTAGTTTTGGTTCGAATTGGTTGGGGGATTGACCCCCCTGGGGGAAGAAATCAATATTGTTTACATGATAAAGGTCGCAATTTTGGAGTTAAAGAGTTAAAAGTTTGTAGGTAGGTATTTCCGAAAATTATCTTGTATGGGATTGGTTTTGGTTCGAATTGGTTGGGGGTTGAAATAAATTTTGTTTGCATGATAAAGGTCGCAATTTTGGAGTAATTGGGTTAAAAGTTTGTAGGTGAGTATTTTCGAAAGATATTTTGGATCTTATTGGTTCTGGTTCGAATTGGTTGGGGGGTTTGACCCCCTGGGGGAAGAAATAAATCTTGTGTACATGATAAAGGGCGTAATTTTGGAGCAATAGGATTGAGTAGGCGCTTTCGTATGACATATTGAATGGGATAGGTTTTGATGCGAATTGGTTGGGGGGTTGACCCCCAGGAAAATAAATTTTGTTTACACGATAGTAGGCGCAGTTTTAGTACCATAGGGTTGAAACTTTGTAGGTAGGTAGTTTCGTACGATATCTTGGATGGTATTTATTTCTTTATGAATTGGTTGGAGAGTTAACCCCCTGGAGTAGGAAATAAATTTTGTTTACACGATAAAGGGCGCAATTTTATAGAAATAGGGTTGAAAGTTCGTAAGTACGTAGTTTCGCATGATACCTTGGATGTGATTGGTTTTGGTACGAATTGGTTGGGGGTTGATCCCCGGGGAGGAAATAAATATTGTTTACACAGAAGAGGGCGCATTTTTTATTGAATTTGGAAAAAAATCATAATTTAATGAATTTATTTTTTAAACTTGATACGTTATGAAAACCTGCTCTTCTAGTGCTGCGTTTTTAAATTTTGAATGAAATAATTGCATTGAGTCCTTAAAACTTTGCGAATTTCCTCACCTTAATTGAATATGTCCATGTAAAACAATTTCACTCTTCTTTATTGTGTAGTATTGAATTAAACATGACTGAGAATGAATGAATTAAGATAAACTAATAATACAGTCTATGTTCTTTATCAGTGTCATATCCATTAATTATTATCTTCTTGTTGCAGGAAATAGACAACTATACATTCCGGCGACTACTAGAAATGCGTGTTTAGTGAAATACTCAATTGGTATGTAATAAAAGTTGAAAAAAACGTCTTATTTCATGCTATATTCCCTTATTTCAAATTTATCAGTTTGAAATCATCAGTTTCATTCATTCTGATTTTTCTAATTGAATATTACGAACAAGATTATGATTATATTGAATTTACACGAAAACTTACCCTTTCTAGGAAAACGGTAAATTTTTGATTGGTCTAGTAATAAATTGAATATAATGTTTCTAAGTATGAGAAAAACGACTCGTTCTAGAAAATAACTGAAAATTCACTTGACTGTATTCATTTTTTATATTCATTGAATCGAGCGTTTATTATGGTTTTAATTTCACAAACATCAAGTCTAATTACATTAATTTTTCTACTCATTCATTTTCTCAGCAATATCCATTTTGTTGTATCAATTTTCATAGAGGGGTCTTTATCTGCCCTGAACAAAATTTAATTTCAGTTTCTTCATACCATGAAAAAATTAAATCATTGAAATTGTTTTATTAGTAAAGACCTAACCTCAACTAGCAAGCACTTGTGGCTTGATTTAGAAATTGTGTTTTAATTTCAAGTTCAAAAACTCTAGTTTTATAGAGTCGATTATTACCGAATTAATAAATTCAGGAAGTATGAGAACATATTGCGTCATAAAAATATTCTCGTTATATTCTTCTGTTGTAAACTTCACTTCAATTGGACCATAGAAAAATAGGAGTTCTGTTAGTCCTACATTGAATAAAATGAATAGTTCTTCTATTATTTGTTTCAAGGTTCAAAGGAAAAGTTTCTGGAAATTGATGAAGATGAAATGTTCAATTGTCGTTTTTGTCGTATCCTTGCAAAAACGTTAACGTGGTTGCAATTCTTCATGTATAATAGAAAAAGGGGTTCAATTGTTGCCTCGAGAGCTTCGGTCTAACCTAAAATGTGACAAAATTAATTATTTTTGTTCTTCCATATATGTTGAGAGTTATGGTTTATACATTTGATATTTCGTAGATTTAAATTCATTTTCCTTATTACATATCGCATCGAGTTAACAAGATGAACTTTAGATTGAATATATGTTGCATAAATTCTATGATTGCTTTTAGAAACTTTGGTCAAAGAAGACATTTAACACTGTTTAATGAACTTTATGATTGTCGTGCCGGTAAGATAAAACTGTAACTTTTGATAAATCGCAATTTTTCTTGAATTTGGAAAATTGATTTAATAATGCAAATTTATTGGTGGAATAATTTCACGATTATGTTTCGCGTGATAATTGTGTAATGACTTCCGTTTTTATTATCGGCAACCATTAGCTATTTTCGATTTTTTTTATCAACGTTTTGTGGTTACATCATTTGAAATTATTTTTAACGTCCAATTAGGTGAGTACGTGAAACATAAAATTGCTGTACCATAACACACTTCAAAATTATGATGAGACACGAGCATTAACATATATATATATATATATATATATATGTTGATATATATATATATATATATATATATATATATATATATATATATATATATATATATATATATATAGATAGATAGATAGATAGATAGATAGATAGATAAAATGTTTTATGAAGAAAGTACTTGCAAGTTCTAAATTCGCGTCTTCTCTGTATATATAATAAAAATCAAAGATATTCACTTCTACTTATATTAGATTCTATGATTATTTGAAATGAATATATACGAAAAAAGATCTCCGTAGGAGTATCAATCACATTCATTTATAGACGAGAACGTTAATAATAATTGGAAGGTTTTTGCCAACAGCTATTACAAGCACCATATTAAATCTGCAAACTCCATTTAAATGATAAATGATTTATGTTATAGGTTATAGAGTATTCTTACTGTTCAGTATTTAACTCTGTTTATTTCTGTGTTCAGCTTTGCATCATAAACATAGAAATCTATGTCAAATTCAATTTTTCAGTGCTCTACAAATAATATGAAGATTTTTACTTTTATGGAGTACTTGCAGTTTCTGGATAATAGCTTGATCTGTGGTTCAATATTTTCACACAATGTCCATGTTTCAATTATTATAATTATATATTTCTAAAAAAAGTTTTTTTTTATGACGTTAATCCACATACTTATTAGGACTATAAGAGTAATGCTATAATTATGTTTCATTCAAACCCGAAACTAATGGCACATAAACGTTTTATCCATTATGAAACTACGTTATCTATTCTCGCTTACATCAATCAAAACATAACCCTATCTACATAAACCATTTCTGATTATATCGACCCATTGGCCGGTACATTCAATCCAACATTTTAAAGGTCACAAACTAGGTTAATACTGAAATAATCAACTCTAATGCAATAATCGTGGTTCCAAATTCCCCTACCAACTTAGATTAGCGATCAAAAGGAAATTCCCTTGCATCCACTTGAAGTTAGCCACGATACCGCATTGAATAAAAGTGAAGTTTGCGGCGAATAGGCCTTACCTGTTATCTATTACAACCAGACTGTTATCTTAGGATGCCATGTGTTGGTTGCCTAGTGGTTTATTAGAGCAACATGGCGTTATTTCTCTACGTAAAAGAGCTTACAAATGGGATTCCTTATCTTCTCTCTAACAGGTTTACGTATATAAAAGAATGTTGGTAGAATGAGCATTGTGATTTGTCAATTTCTATTACGTAGATATTCAACACTGGGAAGTTCAAGTTTTAATGGAGTTGACAGCTATTGCCACATTCATTTAGAACTAAGAAAAAATTTAAAGAACAGATAATCACGGAAGAAGAGTTAAGTTATGAGATCGACCTGTTATTTTTATTGAGGTAAACCACATTATATGCAATAAATGATTCAGCTATTCAAAAATGAAAATAGAATATTATTTCATCGTTCATTTTTAAACACGTTTCTTTTATATGAACGAATTGACTCGGTGAAAAACAACAATTCAACACAACAGTCGGACTTGGGAAACCCCACAAAAAATGAAAAGTTATGAGTCGGCCCAATAAAAACATTCGTTCGGGAGTACATTTTCACGGCACTCCATTATCTTCGTAATTTCCATTTATTCCGCGAACGTTTCCCACCTTATTTATCACGGTATAATAGCGAAGCCACCGAACTACCGGTTTCGAATCACAATGGAAACTCGTTGAAAAAACCGGCTTAAACGTGCACAGAATTATTCTCCTTTAATTTGACTGGTCGCGTTCGAAACAATTTGGCGAATGCGCTCGTAGGGACCCCGGGGGTCCCATTCTCGAAACTGCGAGCATTCATTCATATACCAACGTTTTCGTATAAGGATTCTGCCGCTTCGGATTTACAGGGTCGTTAAAATTCGGCCTCTTGGGGAGCAAATTTGTTGTTATGGAGTAGGGTTGGATTTGTGAGGTTAGATAGTTTTTAAGGGGGAAGCAATCTCTTGATTAATGGTCCATGATGTCTTAATCTTTCGTGAAATAATGGCTTTGAATCATTTTTGGAGGGAATTATACTCACTAGAGGTCGCCAAAGAGTCGAAACTCATTTTATAGTTTTTTTTATTAGAAAATTATTTTGTGATACTCTCTCTTATTTTTTGTGATTGGAGAAGTCTTCCAAATTAACCAGTAGGCTTTATGGCAAAATGTAGTCCTACTAGTTTGTAACTAATTTAAATAATGAAACCATCATTTCATTGACTCTATAGGGGCAGAGATCAACGAATTCGAGATATTTCTATGCTAGGTCATATGTTTTCGAACGTGTTCGATCAGACGTTTTCTTGTGTCAAATTGTAAACATAACCTAACTAAAATCACCGAGATACCATTAAATTTCGTTTTCTATGAGCAGAGATCATCGAATTTGAGATCGCTCTTCTATGTCATTTGTTTTCGAACCTGATCGATGAGAAGCAATGAAGTGTCAAATTGGAAACTAAAATCACCGAGATTCCATAGAATTTCAAGATTCCCCGGAATTTTTATCTTCCGATACGTGTAAGTGACAGGAGTTAAAAAGCGCTTCGTAGACTGTTCGATTTAACAGGAATTTTCCAAGTTTTCACCGCGTAAACAATTCAAATGTGGGTGCACCTTGCATTATTCACGTAGACAATAGAGGTCGTCGGGCAGTATCCCAGATACCTAGATCGGCATCGAAATTGGAATCGGAAAATCGGGAAACAAATAGATCTTTGTGTGCGATGAAAACAGGACTCTTGGGAAATTCCAGTTTGGTAAAGTAGACGCTCATCGAGTGCAGCCAATTACCCAGCTGAAAAACCGCTACAAACTAGGATACTCTATGGTATGATAAAGCCATCGAATATCGTTTTTTCTTCTCTTCTGTGGCGAAGTGGAGGAAACAAGGTGAGATTTGTGGGTTTATGTTGTAAGGATGTTTGTGGAAAGTGGAATTAGTTATTTATTGGTTTACTCAAGGTAATGTGAAAATGGAGAAAAATAAGGTGCGAATTATAGTATGTATAGATAAATTTCATTGATTTTAATTTTTTAAAGAGTTATTTATATAAAAGTGTAGAGAGGTAATGACAATTCCAAATAATAGGTAATAGCTTTATATCTCCCATTGACTCAAATGAAATGTGGCACTTGGAATTGTTTTCGTTTTAGAACATAACTATCAAAATTTGGTTAAATTTACCAACCATTTTTACGTAGATAAAGAATAAAAGTAGGACAGATATATTTGCGATCAAATTTTATGTCTGGACAAAACTGCACCGATAGTCGTATTCTATATTGTTGTTGATTTTGCTGGATCATTGTTAATTGTCAAATCAAATTTATCCAAAAGTTTTTATCAGAAAAATTGAAATTTTTTTGTATGAATAAAAAGGTTAAAAAATTTCCTTTGATTGTATCACTTATTAATAGCATAATTTCATTGTTTTCAATTATTGTTACTATTGGCGTCCGAAATTGAGATCGTAGCGCCGGAACGGCTAATATCGGTACTAATCTATGGGCCATTAACGGTTTGTTTACATTGATTGGGTATGGTATTTACGTTCATTTCATTTTGAGTTTTCGATCTTTTAGCTTCGTAATTTGTGTTTTTTGGTCTTCGTATTTTCCAGTGGTTTATTGTGTTTCGATTGAGGACAATATTATCTCTGTTCAACAGTAGATAACCTACCTACATCAAGTTGAAATTTACACTGAATTTTTATCATTGAACATGAAAATCAATAATAAAATAAAGGAGAGGAGGAATAAATTAATTGGTTAGAGGAACTATGTATACATCATGAAAAGGCTGTATGATAGAACACATATTTATTTAAAAAGTGAAAAAACTTTCAAAAGTTTTAAGAAAACATCTCTGACATGTCTACTTTCATTACCAACTGAAGTGGTTTTGAGTATAATGGACAAAACTAAGTACTTATCAGCCAAACTGAAAGAAACAACATGAAATAAAAGAAGAATTAACATGAATACTCTGCTTGAATGGTTCGAACGTAATGAGTTATTATATTTTCTGAATTTCCAGACGTATAACAGTTCTGCTAAAAGTACGGTGGACTTATGAGAGCCTAGTGTTTTTTATAGAATCTCTGTTTTCTTGGTTATATAATTGAATATTTTAGTTTTTACCTAGCTATAGAGTCAAGTTTTATTTGATATTCTTGATGTTATGATAAACTGTTATTTTGGTTGTGCAAATAAACATTATTTATTATTATTATTTCAATAGTATCTCTGGTTGTTACATGAGAGAAAATACAATTATCAGAATCTCTGGATGATGGCTCAGGTTCAGATTCCGATAAAAGTGGAAAATGTTTCGTTGGAATAGCATTGGAATTAAAAAACCATACGTTTTCGGTCAGCTGAAAATTGCACATCATCAGTTGGTATAATTCTATATGGAAAAATCCACTAACTTACTGCAGGGAAAATAATTATTCTCAGTAAACTGTAAAGAACATCTCTCTTATTGTCAGACACTTTTTTTCAATCTTCAAGTTATGAATCCACGCCTTTCTTCTGTCCATCATTTCCTTGTTTCCCAACTCTGTTTGGAATACAACTTCGAATTTTCCAGCTTTTGGAAAGGTATGTAAGCTATATTCGGTTTTTTTTGCCCAAGATGAACAATAGCATACACAATAATAGTGATTCATCTCTTCTGAACGTTTGTAAACGATCCCAAACAAAATTAAACACAATTAAAACTCGACAACTTCTCATATAAAATACACGTAAACAGATGTAAACAAAGCAATCTATGGCTCATGCGTTAGTAATATTCGACACCGGTAGGGGGCGTATCGCTTATCTACGTTCGCTAATACTATAAACTGATTCACCTGCATCAGTTGAACTAACTTTTCAATTATCCAAAACACTCAATCATTCAGAAACAAAAATGTAAGTTGATCGGGGTATGAAACGGCTTGTTCCGCACCAACCATTTTAAATCGACTCTATCTTCGACCTAGCTGCTTGGAAATTAGCTTTCGCGAGTTTGTCGTTTTCACACTCGAAAAATCCAGACTTACGATAATCATTTCCAGATAATTAGTGAAAGCTTTCTGGAGCTTCAGCTATTACCGTCGCCTTCTACCTCCATTAGGGTACAATTTGCGAAACAGGGTAGGATATTTAGAAATCCGGGCGATGGAAAAGATTGCTCCCATTTCTGAGACTTTGTTTCAGTCAAGGGGTGTCCATTATTCCCTATAAATCGAAAAGAAGGAGCGGACGAAGGATTTCGGTGATTTAATACTGCTTGGAAGGATTATTAGTTATTATTCCGAGACGACTCGGAGTAAGTGGATCGGAATTTACGAAAGTGAGGTTAGGATTTTGTTGAATGAGCATAAAGATCGTGTAAACTTCTATCCAGCTATGAGAAAGAGTGAAGATGATAAATTTATTCGCTACTCGTAGATTTTTTAAATTGAATTAAACGTCCGCCATCTTACAATATACGCAATACTTAACTACTGAAGTTGGTCGTTTGATATTATCATTGTTCATATTCTGTTGAAGGATTATAATTTGAAATGAATATAAGATATTTTGAAAATGAATCAATATTTAGGAAGAATATTAATTTTCTGAACACTGTATGTTTTTTTCTATTTTTGAATATCAAATAGTTGAAAAAATGCATGAGACTCAATTTTTTACCTGAAAAAAAGTACTGAGACCTTCTTGATGCATGTTTCTCGGAGACACATTTCTGAGTTCTAGTTCTTCCAGGTGCAAAAGTATATGAGGGCAATATTTTGTTGAAATGCAAAACCATTCATTTATTTAATATATACCTACCATTTCTTGGGAAAATTCCTGATTTACGTTAGGTAACTTTAGCTTTGAATCATAGTAGAATGAGAATTAGTTTGTAAAAACTTTTATGGATCTCAAAACCATTCGTTTCAGCGGTTCTCTTGTTTTTCGTACTTTAAATTTTCTGTGCAACCCTCGTACATATGAATGCCATTTTTTTATTGAATCGCCGGATGTATTTATTTCAATTGAAAAATCTCTCCATTTCCATAAGGTTTTTGTGTATCAAATGGTATTAGAATAAATGATTAAAAATTTTTTCCATGTGGGAAAATAATAGGAAAGTACTTTGGAGATGTGCAAAACCCTTCGTTTCAATGATCGCTTGGTTTTCGCACAATTTATTTCCAGTGTTCTCCTCGTTATCAATATTTGTTTTCCTTTTGAACTTCCGAAGATATTATTGAAAATTGAAAACGTTACTAATTTTTTTATTATGTTTTTTGTGCATTGATGGTAGAATAATAGATTCCAGAATTAATTTGTGAATATGCGAAGAATATAGAACTGGAAGGCAAATAATTGGAAGAACTATAAAAAATTAGTCCCGAGTTTTTCGTACCCCTTATTTTCAAAGCTTCCCTCGTATATATTTTTGCCCATTTTTTTTATTGGATCGTAAAAAATATTCGTTTCAATTCAAGAAGCTCATAATTGCTATTATTTTATTTGTGTTTTGGTGTTACATCAATTTTCACATCTTAAATTAAAATTTTGAAAATTGTGTAGTTGGATTCAAATGAAAAATGTGCTAATTTTTTTGTTTTTTTATTTTCATCAACATCAATTCAAGAGTACAAAAATAAAGGACATTAAACAGTGCACAGGGAATATTTTATATAATAAAAGAGTATTATATAAGGTGACTTTTTTTCCTAAAGGTCGTAATTCGAAATTTACATACTTCTTTAGTAAGAGTATTTTATGTACATATAAATATTTCTGAAAATTTTCGAATATACGACCATATAGTTCCATGGAGCAGCATGGGCAGAGAGAAGTAATAATATGGCTAGTATTTTCATTATTTAAACATGGCATCTTTGTTCTTCAGAGTAACTGAAAGAGAGTAGTAATATAATTAGTTTTTTTAGAGGTTATGATGGCTTCTTGAAAATTCTTGGAATTTTTCGATATTTTGATAAATATTCGCTTTTCAAAAAATGGAAAATTTCATTTAGCAAAATTCCAAAATAATTCAAACATCACATGTTATTTAATTTGCTTGTTTTACGATCTTTTGATTAGAAAAATTTGTGAAATATTCGTTTTTTCCTACCTTTGTTCTTCACCATTTTTGATGGGCCCCATTCCATCCAGCGTGTTTGGAGGACTCAGCAGCCAAAGCCGATAAATGTTCTTGCCTAGCGTGTTGGACTTCACGTGGTTCAACTGGTACACCATTGTGGTCTAGAACTGGAATATGGATTGGTCCATTCCATTTCTTACCGTGGTAATCTCCACTCACATCAGAAGATGACCAATCATTATATTGTCTGCAAAAATTATTTAAATGTAGCAAATGTAGGAGGTGTGCCACATGGTAATTGTTTTGGACCCGCATTATTCACACGCAGTAGTAAATCTGAGAACCTTCTCATGATCTATATAATAACTATTAATCCAAATCGGCGAGCGCGCCAGAACAGCTACTCGGCCACACGTTCCCCAAAATTGAATATTACAATAATCAGCAGATTTTCATAATTCTTTAACACAAAAACCTTCTACACGAAAAAACACTTATATGTACCAAGTTTGGGGATGATCGGTCGAACGGTTTTGGAGTTAAGCGATCTCATATATATATATATATATATATATATATATATATATCTTTATATATATATATATATATATATATATATATATATATATTTTTATTTTTATATATATATATATATATATATATATATATATATATATATATACTTATGTCGTTTTCAAATAATAATTAACATCTTTCAACTGGTTCGGAACTGTGGGATGGACAAAAGCCAACAAAAGTAAACTTATGGCAACTGAAATGGATTTCCTAAGAAGAAGTTGCGGACGATCGAAACTCGAAAGAGTCAGGAATGACGACATCCGAATGCAGATGCAAATGGAAAGAAATATACACGAAGACATAGAAAAGAGACAGCTAACTTGGTTTGGGCATGTAAAGCGAATGAACGCTGACAGGTGGCCCAGAAAGGTACTAGAATGGACGCCACCGGAAAGGAGAAAGAGGGGACGGCCAAGAAGGAGCTGGCGGGATGACATAAATCAAGCTATGACCACCAGAAACTTAGAGGAAGATGAGGTTTTTGACAGAAAAGGATGGAAATTGGGGACGGAGAAGCGGCAACAGCTGTAGAAATCCGTTATATATATATATATATATATATATATATATATATATATATATATATATATATATATATATATATATATATCTTTCATGTTAATTATTATTTGAAAACGACAAAACTCGAAACGCGTAATTTTAATTTTGTGATATATTTAGAAGTAAAAGATTATATTAAAATTGACTGTATTTGTGGCCTTAACCTAGTAAAACTATACTCCTACTATATATATATATATATATATATATATATATATATATATATATATATATATATATATATATATATATATATATATTATATATATATATATATATATATATATATATATATATATATATATATATATATTATATATATATATATATATATATATATATATATATATATATATATATATATATATATATATATATATATATATAAAATATTATACACAAACACTATTATATATAATATCTTTTCTTATTATTATATTCATAGATTTTAAGATAAAACACGGCTTTTGAAAATTTGGAAAAACTTATGTAGCCTGATTTCTAGAAGAGTCATTTCATTGTTTTCAATTACCAAATGAATGTAGTAGATGAGCGAACAAAGACAAGGTTACAGAATGTGGAAATTCTCCAAAGAATAAGAACAAATTGCGGAAATTCGCGTATTTTCTAAATACGTGAAGCTCTCCAGAGAAATTGGTTTTCCAGTCGTTAATCCACCAATATATTACAATGTCAAAAGTTATATCATACTTGGGGAATACAGACCGTGAAATATAACCGGAAAAGTTTCTGTTGTACTTTGGACCTTTCGTAGAATTTTCTGCGACATATGAATGTAATAGTGAGGTTTTGATAGAGAAACTCCAGATTGTCTATACTGAAGTTTGGAAAGTCGTGAACAGTATGTACGAACGAATGAAAGATAGAGATGAATATATGAATATCATTTTCTCTTCAATCATATTCAAGAAACTCATTAAATAAATAAATAAAAAGTGAATTGGAATTTTTGAATAGGGTTACAGATATTTTTCTTTCAATTTTCCGTTTTTCTGTACGTATAAGAAACATAATTCTTGAAATACGTAGAGAACGAAAAATGTATAAACAAGAGGGCATTCCCAAATAATTTTTTTGTAACTGAAAAATATTTGTTATTTGGGAAATAATCTCTCCCTTTCAATCGTATTATGCATTTTTTTAAATACCCTACTAAACATATGCAAGTAGTATATGAATTCATAACAAAACCTTGTGGCACCCCATAGGTTCTTTCGAATAGAAGAATACAAAGATAGTTAGCCAAAGTAACTATTTAGTTATTTTCGAATATTAATACCTTATATCATAATATGATAGAAATTTGTGAGAATCGAGACTGATCCTTGTGGAACTCCAACTTACCCGTGATTGTAGGCTCCATTGTCACCGTTCCAAGCGTTATTTTCTTGGCCGTTCCAGGCGTTGTGCTCGTCACCGTATCCAGCAGCTTGAGCTTTGGAGGCGGCGTCATTGAGTGCTTGTAAATGGTACTGTCTGGCATGTACAACTTCGGCTGTATCGGCTGGTACACCGTGAGCGGTGATTTTTGGAATATGGATTGGTCCGTGGTATTTTGGTTGGGCCCATTCGTTAATAGATCTTCTGTAACGGCTGTGTTGGTTTTGTTGGTGGGTAGCGGCACGTGCAGCTGCATTAGCGAAGGCCTGAAAAGAGTTATATCTCATGAATTCGTTGTTTTGTGTAAAAACACAGACATTTAAAAAAAATTGGTTTGAAAATGGAACTTCATTTGACAGGATGGAACTTCATTTGACAGGATTCATCATAAACAGATGAAGTTTCGTAATTAAATTTGATCATTTCCATTTGATTGAGGGCATCATAATTTTTCAAGTTGTTTTTTCAGAAAAATGATTCCTTTTGTGAATTTAGTTGAACGAAATTTTGTCTGTTATGATATTGGAGATTTATTTCAATAATTTTTGGTTTACCTGGAGATGATCAGCTCTAGCTTGTTGTACTTCTGGTGTCTCCACGGGAACGTAGTTGTTATGGTTGTATGCTTGGTTGTTGTGAGCTTGGTTATTGTAAGCTTGGTTGTTGTAAGCTTGGTTGTTGTAACCTTGGTTGTTATAAGCTTGGTTGTTCTGACCTTGGTTGTTGTAACCTTGGTTGTTGTAACCTTGGTTGTATCTTTGGTTGTTGTAATCTAAATTTGAAACAAAAAAATTGAATTAATATATATAATTCGTTAACATCCAAAATATTTATAATTTAATGAAAAAATTGATATCCTAGTGAATTTTTTATATCGTGTACTCATCAAAAACTATATAATTTGTTTTATATCTGTTTTCAAATACAAATGATTATGAAGTGATATACCTAGTCGTAATTTGTTAAAAAAAAAATTGCCTTCAAATATAACAAGCTCTAGCAAATGTACAGGATGTTTGGTATAAGTAGTATCTTTATTCAAATGAATGAAGAACTGGTTTCCGTATGAATATTCTTTTAAGAACTTACCGTTGTGGTCTTCCCAGATTGGAGTAGCTTGTACTGGAGCTGCCCTAAAATTTAAAAGTCGTTATTTAGCAAAATTAGAAACACTATTAATTTCACCTTTAAATGTGAATTTTTCAGTAATTTGTAATTATTGTATGGTACTAGGAAAAAGCAAGCAATTATTATTGCTGTAATAATCTAAAAAATATAAAAAACAAGTTAATTCAGTTCCTTACTGGAGACTGTGATGACGTATCTAAATTTGTGTTTTATGTGTTTTTTCGAGAATAAGGAATCATATACAGAAATTGCGTTCCATTGATTTAGGTACTTCACCAATTCTCTACTTTAAACTGTTTTAAACGAGTAATTTTAATTCAAATAATTTTCAAAAATGTATATTTTAAATTTTCACTGTAAGATCTTCAGATACAATTAGTACCTAACTTCAATCTCTGAAGTTAGTACACCTTCAAAAATTTATATTTTCAAATCCGAATTCGTATTTTTCCATAATTTCACTAATAATTGAATGAATTCATTGTCAATATATAAATTAATGAATTATTAAACTCCCATATCGCGTCTTCGTTAGTAATAATTTAATGCTTAATTCTTAGCTGAAATATTGAGGAATTTTTTTCTAAAATTGTATTTTACTAATGAATAAATCTCATTAAAAATTAATGGGTAAACTGAATATGTATGTATGCTAAGGATACAATAAAATGTTAATCGAAGATTTGAAAAAATAGTAATTAGGAATTAAATTCTTATTTTTCGAGACGTGATTTTTTTTTATATTAATTTGAAATTTTTCAATTATGTGACTAAGTAAGTGATACTCGTAAATTGAGAGTGTTACATAAATTCATAAAGAAAATAAAAAACTAACTTTTCATAGGTTGAAATAAAAATCTATTGAGTAAACGCGTTTCGTCATAACATTGACTTCATCTCGTACTAAATTACGGTATTACAAAATAATATATTCATACGAAAAATTGAACATAACAGAGGGGTTCCTAGAGAAACTAAATAACAAGAAGCAATTCATTCAGAGTTATTAGTAGGTACATTGAACAGATTAAGGAGAGGAGAAGGGTTTACTTCAATCTGGTCGTTAACTAGATTCCGGAATTTTTATATTTATTGATGTAAATGGATTCCCAATTGTTGGTTCTGTGGAAACTATTTTCTAACTGTAATATATTATAATTGTGATTAAAGTTATGATTTTCTTGAATAAGATGGCACGCATAATTAGAGTCAGTTTTTTGCTCAATATAGCTACGTTGGTGTTCGTGTATTCGAGTTTTGAAATTTCTAATTGTACGTCCTATATAGAATTTTTCACAATCGTTACAGTGGAGTCTATAAACACCAGTACGTTCATCTCTATGTTTTTTTTGTTATTTCTTCATAAAGTTTTGAGATTTTTATTGAAAATTGTGGTTAATGGTTGTAACTATGATTTATTTGAAATAAACGTTTTTAAAACTCACTTGTTGGAAGCTGAATTCCATCCGTTGTTTACTTGCGTGTATTTCTCATCTTGGTATTGCCCTTCATACGGATCGGGCTTCTGGGCAGCAAGAGCAGCAGCCCTTTGATATTCGGAATGGAAATGATCTCTAGCTGCCTGTACTTCGGGTGTCTCAACTGGTACTCCATCTTTCCCGATAACTGGGATGTGTTCAGGGTACTTCTGCACAGGCGCGTGAGATGGGGCTGCAGCCTGTCCGTTGTAGTTGGACGGAGCGTTCCACCCTTGCTGGTTCCACTTCTGCTGGTTCCATCCCTGTTGTCTCCACCCCTGCTGATCGTAACTAGCCCCAACTATCGCAACGGCGCTGATCACGAGAATAATGACCTTCATATTGTACTGGGTGTTTGTTGAACCTCCTACGAGCAGGACTGTTCAAATCGAAGTGTGTTTTCTGCTTGACACCACTTGGTTTTTATACAGACGTTGCCACACCGGCTCCTTGAATAATTGAATCAGTTTGGTCTGCAATCCGTGAAATTTAATCATATATTAGTCAATTATGCACCGTGAGTTTGAAATGTTTTGTGGTTATTAAGTTATTCGGTTGGGTCCTTGATGAGATAACATATTGAAGAAACCACGTAGAATGGGTTCAAAAAACCCATGGTATCTAGGATATATTGTGATATTTGAGTTATTATGAAAGTATTAAATGTGTCTTAATGATTGTTTCAAATCTACCTTAGTGGATTATTCGAGTAATTTTATGGTGAATATAATGCGCCAACCAAATAAAAGAAATGTCATTGCGTTGACATTTATAACCGAATGTAGACCTGTTATCGAATGCATTATTTAAGTTTAGTATAAGATTTCAATCAGTGTGGAATTGATTGAATATTGTTATCAAAATCATTATTGAATTTAATGTTTTCATCCATTGATTAATTTTTTTTAAAAGAATCCATTTCAATGCCATCTAAGATCATTAAAATTTGGCACTTTTCAACAACAAAGTACAGAATATTTCGAATTAAAAGTTTTGTTACAACATTAATTATTCCTTTTGTCAAGCTCTTTTGTTTTGTAGGTGAATGTGGGTTATAATTTTTTTCTGTATTTCAATTGAGAATTACACTCATCAAATTCTTTTCATCTGAATTGTAATTTTCAAAATTTTGCCCAAGATGTTTCAATGTTTTTTTTTTCTGAAATATCGAATATTATTTCCTTCTTCTCTGATATGGTGTTATAAATTGGGTGATTATGATATGGTCTACTTATCACGTGAACTGAATGAAAAGAATATAATTGCTTGAAAATACAATCGTATTTGGAGATGTATATATAATCAAGTATCTGAATGTTGATTAGATGTTTTTTGACTCGAAGAATATTCGTTTGTTTTATTAAATGTCCAGTCAACAAGTGCTTTTTAGTTCAACTTTTTTCAGCAGTGTCGGAAAAATATGAAGAAGGTGTCGTTCTATTCGGAATAGCATGTAGATGTGTAGATGATTTTTGAAAAAAAAAATTTCTAGAATTTATTAACAATTTACTGAAAAAAAATGTTTGGTTTCTTGCAAATATCTCAAAAACTAATTTAGATTTTTGTAATCTAAAAAAACATTAAAAGAGAAGAGAGTATTTCCTAAAAAAAGTCTCAACACCCGGAACTGTAGGACCAATATTTATAATTTAACGATAAAAATTATTTAGCCATATTAAATATGAAAATTGAGAATTGAAAAACTTATGCACTTACTGGATAGGTGAATGAACAATAGTTCTCCGGCAAAAAAATTTTATTGCAATATTTCAATTATTAGTTGTCCTATAGTTAATTAGTAATCTTTTGCTGCTTGAATATGAACATTGCAATTGTGATAATTGTTAATCCATACATATATTTTTTCTTTCCTTGGAGATATTTTTGAAAGGCTTCAGAACAGATCCCCGTGAAAAAATAAATTTTTTTATTACTTGATAAATTTTCAAGAAATTTTTTTTATAATTTTAATGATCCGATTTTTATTATCGGAAGCTGCATGGAAACGATTTTTTTTTTCATTCATTATTTCCTATTGCTTGAAAATAAAAACAAATCCGTTGTTTATAAGACAATTGAAAATGTTTATGATTAATTATAGTTTTTAATTTTGTAAGGACGTAAAATGTTGATAACAAACTTCAAAATGAAAATTTTTTAATTTTCTCAATGGGGATCTGTTTTGAAGTCTTTCAAAAAGAGAACCAAGAATGGAAAAAATCTTGCAATGATCATGTTCGAGCAGCAAAAGATTATTAAGTATTTATTTCATAACTAATTGAAAAATTGCGATAAAATTTTTTTGCCAGCCGACAATTTCATTTGGATGAAGTTAATTGAAGAATTAACAATTATCCATCAAAATCTACAACAAAATTACAAAACTTCTATCAGTTTTTTTTTAAATACTTACCTACATAAAATTTAATCACAAAAATTATGTGTATTACTTTAGTTACCATAAACCAATCAATACTAAGATTGAATGTACAGATTGCGTTTATATTTACATAATAATTACCTATTTTTATTACTTAAAAAAAAGAATTATTAATTACAATTTTATTACTCTTCCTAAATAAGTTTTTTTCATTTAATCACTCTCTAACACTATCAATTTATTTAATTGTGTCTATTATTTATATATGTATAAGTATCTCGAAGAGAAATTTCTCCCAACCAGGTGTCCCACCCACGTCACCTCTTGTCATTTTTTGTTTCAGTTTTAAATTTTTCGTTAATTTCGTATTTCTATATTTTCTAAAATATTCAAACACTCCTTCAGCCTCTGCTTTTGGATATATAAATTATCTATCGACCATTTGCATATGCATCTGAGTTTGAAATATGATACACCCTTCAAGATACAGCAATAAAGTCTAACTTCAAGAGATACAGTTTCCCTGTGAAATATACCGGTTTCTGGGATCCCTACAGCCCCTTCTTGGGGGGATTTTATACGTACCTTTCTTCTCGAATTTCGGTTAGGCGAAATCCGCCATTTGGCAATGGAGTCCGTCGTAAAGTTTTGATTGTGGGCTCGAGACAAGTACATAATAAACTTGGCAAGATAGCGAACATCATATTTTCCCGTTGACGTTTATATGTCAATCTGGTAGTGTAAGTACCATGTTGCATCTAATAAGATGTGATTTGGATACCATTTGAATTGAAGTTGGCAAGTTTAACGTTAGCATAAGATTATAGCACATTGAATTCGCCAACAAAGTAATTTTAATCGAACACAAATATGTACAGGGGGAAAATATTTTTTTTCTAATTTTGACATATAAAGTGACACTTTTTAAAACTGATTGACATTATGAAACGTCTTACTTTTTGTAACTAGTTGCATAAAGTAAAATTTTATGCAATTGGTGACGAAAAATGTATTTCAAAATTAGTGACAAAAAGAATTATTCTATTTATTAAACTGTTATAATACAAGTTAAAAACATAAATTATAAATTAATTAATTATTATAAATATTGATAACACAATTATTGCAATTATTCAAATTAATTCCCGACGACACATATTTTTCATTGCTCGAACTTGCTGTTATTTGGGAAGCGGCGCACATTGCATTACATGTTTCACCAAATATTTCTTGCGCTATAAGTTTTTTATTATTCATGGAATTTTCAACATATCCCTCCGCAACAGAGGTAGATTTCCAACCTCCATGCCTCTTTGATTTCAAAATATCAGCGCCACTGTCTGCTAGGAAAGTGGCAGAGCTTCTTCTGAAGCAGTGGCCAGTATATAGAACAGGATTTGAAAGACCAAGAAATTGTGCAATAACTTTTGGCAGACTGCTAAATGTGTTAATTCCCACAGGATTTCTGGTACATTTTCCATTCGCATATTTTACAAAAAAATCTGTTGTGTTTAAGAACCTGGAAACGCAACTTAATATATTTTCTTAATATTTCAACAAGATTCGTATTTTCAATGTGGTAATTGCAAACTGCCGTATAACTTTTGTTTTTGAAGGTGGGATATCAACACGAAAATGGCTTCCTTCGTCTATAACATTTTCAACTGGAAGAAATGTTAATTCTGCTTTTCTGCATGCTCCTGCCATTCCAATTATCATTGCAACCTTAGCTATTAAGTATTCTTTGTCATCAGCTTCCACTAAAAATTTGGCAAAATCTTCTTTAATAAAAACTTTTGACCTGTTAGCACTGTACCCGTCCGCTTGCCTTTTAATATATGCTACCAAATTTGTATATTTTTTAATATCAATATTCCTTTTCAGATTTAGTTCAGACCTTAACATTGAGTAAAGTGTCCATTGTGGAAACTTTTATATCTTTCTTACCCTCAAAATATGCAAGTAAAACTTTCTCATTAACATGTTTAATTTTCTTCTCATCACACCACGTAACAAATTTTTCGTATGCCAAATCATAAACTGCCTTTGACTTTTTGGGAATTACTGATAATAGAGCATTACCTGCTGCCTCTTCAATATTGCTTGGTAGCTCTTCAGAACTTGAATCACTCATTTAAAAAAAATAAAACTAAAAATATATCAATCTCGCTAAAAACCTTCCGTCTAGACTTTTTTACAAATTGTCAAACTGACAACTAACATGAAGTAACAGCAACAAACTAAATTTATGTTTTCCAAATTTTTATCAATTATATTAAATTTTATTTTTTCATTACTTTCTTCAAAATTAGAAAAAATCTTGTATGCAATACGTTACGAAATGAAATTTTGTGTAACTTGTGAGTTTTTGCGAAACTCACTTCGTTCGTTCCGCAAAAATCTCAGGCGTTACACAAAATTAGGCATTTCGTAACTGATGGCATAAATAGCTATTAATGCATTCCGGACATCATTTTTTAAAACAAAATTTTTTTTCACATTGAATTTGATAATTGAAATGTTGCATATACTACTGTAGTATGAGGTAGCAGCCCAATTTTCGAAATTCGGTCTAAATTCATTTTTTTTTAGCCGGTTTTCTTATTAACCTGCCTATTAAAATGGGTGCGATGACTTTTCATGATGCTTGGCACCAAAAACTCAATTTCATATATATCTCTATATATATATATATATATATATATATATATATATATATATATATATATATATATATATATATATATATATATATATATATATATATATATATATATATATATATATATATATATATATATATATATATATATATATATATATATATATATATATATATATATATATATATACATATATATATATATATATATATATATATATATATATATAGTTATATATATATATATATATATATATATATATATGTTCGTATGGTCGTATGTATGTGCTTATGTATTTAAGCGTCGTTTACACGATAACGGGCGCAATTTCGAAGCAATAGGGTTGAAAGTTTGTAAATAGGTAGTTTCGAATTGGTTGGGGGGTTGACCCCCTGGGGGAGGAAATAAATCTTATTTACATGATAATGGTCGCAATTTTGGAGTAATAAAATTTTGTAGGTAGGTATTTTCGAAAGATATCTTTGATGGGATTGGTTTTGGTTCGAATTGGTTGGGGGGTAATAAATCTTGTTTACATGATAAAGGGCGTAATTTTGGAGCAATAGGATTGAAAGTTTGTGAGTAGGTAGTTTCGTATGATATATTGCATGGGATAGGATTTAATGCGAATTGGTTGAGGGGTTGACCCCCCAGGGAAATAAATCTTGTTGACACGATAAGAGGCGTAATTTAGGTACCATTGGCTTTAACTTCGTAGGTATGTAGTTTCGTACGATATCTTGGATGCTATTTATTTCTATATGAACTGGTTGGAGAGTTGACCCCCCGGAGGAGGAGATAAATCTTGTTTACACGATAAAGGGCGCAGCAATTTTATAGAAATAGGGTTGAAAGTTTGCGAGTACGTACTTTCGTATGATTCCTTGGATGTGATTGGTTTTGGTACGAATTGGTTGAGGGGTTGATCCCCCGGGGAGGAAATAAATATTGTTTACACATTAGAGGGAGCATTTTTTTTGAATTTGGAAAAAAAATTCTAATTTAATGAATGTATTTTTTAAACTTACGTTATGAAAACCTGCTCTTCTAATGCAGCTCGCTGCGATAGAGTTTTTTGAGTTTGGATGTTATGTGGCTGTATGAACGTAAACAATGCCTAACCTATTTGTTTGTTTATAAAACTCAATTTTTTTATATTTTATTCTTAGTTTTATCTTCTGATAGTCAATCTACTACGAAAGAGCTGAGCTCCTATGTCATCGAATCAAATTTGACATGGAAGTGCCAAAGGAAGAATAACAAGGTCTTTCTGTTTGAGAATCAAGGGAAACGCAGATGCCTATACATTTGCCAGAAAGGAATCACAACCTTTCTGTGGTGAAGGAAAATGTACCTATGAGAAAGAGTTTCCGGAGAAGGAGGAAACCGAGAGAAAAATGCTCTGGCGGAATCTTCCAGGGATATATACAGTACTATGCCATTATCGGGTTTTGTCGTTCATTCAATAATACCAATCAATTAATGTTTATATATTCATTTTCACTTTAATTACGTTTCGGTCATCAGTGTGGCCTTTATCAAATTTACGACGGAACATGTGGGCACTAAAATTAAAAAACAAGTCAACATAAATTACGAGATATCAAAAATACACTGTCTCACCAAAAGACAGAACTACTGAGCGGATTTTAATTCACAAAAATTCATTGAAGACACTTACAATTTCAAATTAAACAGACAAAAAATTAAAATTAAAATGAAGCTAGCTATATTCAGACTTCAAATTCTCTCAAATTGTTATACCTGTTGTAAACTAAACGAAATGGTTCAAGAAATTAGAATTTTCAAATACAAAATGGCGAATGCGCTTTATTCGCCATCCTGCAACGAGTTCCGCAAAATTCATTTTCACAGAAACTACATAGCTGAGTTTTGAAATTCTTTCACATAAAAGCCTCATACATGAAAATACACTTGAGTGGTCCAAGTTTGGTGATGATCGGTCGAACGGTGTTGAAGTTGAGTGTATATATATATATATATATATATATATATATATATATATATATATATATATATATATATATATAATATATATATATATATATATATATATATATATATATATATATATATATATATATATATATATATATATATATATATATATATATATATCAGTGGCGGCTCGTGAGGTTTTGGTTTGAGTAGGCTACAAGAGGTTTTAAAAAATACACCATAGGCGAAAATTTTTAGGATTTCAAGGTCAACCGCCTTATAATTTAAAGAAAATCAAAGTAAAACAAGCACCCTAAGCTATTAATTTGTTTTCACTTTCGAGTGTCTACCTTGAGACCTACAACTCCTATTTACAATATTCACAAAAACTCTTCTCAGCCAATTAATCAATTCATCTATTCATAAATTTTTTTTTTCTTTCATAAAATAGGTACCTACCTACCTACTTAACGAATTTTTTAACAGCTGGTGAGAGCAAATAAAAAGTTATTATATATTTTTGAAGATTAGCGGGATTCTGCGATCTTTAACGTTAGCAAAATGATCTATAATATCCTCATAAAATTTTTTGTCTTTCGCCAAAAGTTTTACCAATTCCTTTTCAATAGACAACAAACTAATATTTTTCAAACGATCCTGGCTCATTGAATTTCGTAAATAAGTTTTAATTCTCTTAAGAGTGGAAAACGAGCGCTCTACGGAAGCCGATGTCACCGGGATAGAAACAATTAGACATAAGTAAGAGTTTATAAACTTGGGGTAGATCTTGATTCAAATCATTATCATAAAGGTATTTAATAGTCCTCACATGATTTTCATTTTGCCCCAAAATTTCATTGTCATTATAAACAACATACAGTTCACTTTTTATGGCCACCTTATCAAAAAAAGTGTATTTTTTACATAAATTTTCCAAAAGGTTATCTGGAAAATTAGCCGAAAATCCGGTTAACAAATTTTTATTGAGTGAGTCGAAGAATTGCAGTTTTTTCAAATCAGAGAACTTTATTTCTATTTGACCCCTAATAGCATCCAAAATTTCATAAAATATTTGCTTATAGTGAAGCTCCAATTTCTTTCGTTTTGGGCTAAATTGAGTCGTATCATCAGTAGTTTGAAATACAGAAAATAGTTTTTTAAAATAAACTTCTGCACGAAATTCTGAAATTTTTTCCAAAAGAAACGAGCCGATTTCGTGAGTAAATTACATCTGAAAACTTGTGCTGTAAGATTCGAAAATCTATTTCTGTTTGTTCAAAAATTAATTTAAAGATGTTTAAAAAATATATAAATTCCTTATCTTGTAAGTAAGATATTAATCCGCGTGCTGTATTTAAAGTTACTTTATCGGTGAAAAACTCCTCACTTTCAACTAGGTATAGAATTAAATCCTCAAATCCTAAGCGGCCCCAAACAGAGACATTTTCACTAGTAAAAAGTAAACACTGCCAACAAAATAATTTATTTTTTACCTGTGATCCGGTTAGGCAAGGATATCTCTCATAATTCCTTATATTAAAACCGCGGTTTTGTTGTCTGTTACGCTGCACCAAATTGTTTAATTCAGGGGTAGGTCGCAATGTTTTTATCAAAACTCACCATTGAAATTTTTGAAATTAACTTCAGTAACCAAACTCATTTTAAAACAATACGCGAGCAATATGAGTAAACACGCAGCCATTAGTAACTACGATCACACTACGATTCAATTCGAACGAATTCACTCGATGTCACGTGAAATTCTATAGTTGTGATTGGTCGACATTGTTTGAGACTGATTTCCTATCCGTGTTGCCATTTACATGTGTTTTGCTTTTCTATTGCAATGAAGTATTCATTCGGAGTATTTGCACCGTTGTTTGCTTTTCTGTGGCAGGCATAATGAACGTTGAGAATATACCTTTCTAAGCCTCCGCAGCGTTGTCACAAATCTTGAAATGAATGAAATGCAGTAAATGTAAATACCTTCTATCTCAATTAATAAATTATATTATATAATGTAGGTTGAAAGGAAGGTAGGTGCATAAAATAATATGATTTTGATTAATATGAATATGCTGAATGCTGACTATTCAATATAATATATTAGTGATACACGGAATATTATTGAGGAGGCTTAGCCTCCTTAGCCTCCTCTGACTAGCCGCCCCTGATATATATATATTATATATATATATATATATATATATATATATATATATATATATATATATATATATTATATATATATATATATATTATATTATATATATATATATATATATAATATATATATATATATAAATATATATATATATATATATATATATATATTATATATATATATATATTATATATATATATATATATATATATATATATATATATATATATATATATATATATATTATATATATATATATATATATATATATATATATATATATATGTATATATATATATGTATGTGTGTGTAATGCATCCGTAGTATTTTCGAATGTTTTATTCATTGTAAATGTTTGAAGAGATTTTTCATGCATAAAAAAGATGCTTGCAGTATAATATATACTATAGATTACTTTTTTGAATATCACCATATTTTTAAATAATTTATTTCTTAAATTGATGGATGAAGATACGAACTCAGAAGGTATTCCTTATATTCTGATTTTCCAAATGAAACGAGTAAATAGGTTGTATTTGTTATGTCCTGAGTTAGCTACAAGTATTTTATACTAGGCATATTATAGTGTACGCTTTTAATTTGATCTAGGAAAATCAAACAGATACTAATTTTAATTTTTTTTAATTTTCATTAATATAAATTCAATAGTACAAAAATACAGGAAATTAAATAGTAAGCAAGGTAAATATATATCAATATAATATACAAGTTTTTATATAGAGCTTTGGTTACCACAATTTCGAAAAATAGGAGGTATCTAATATAATATTTTCCGAAAATGTGGATAGTCTTCAAGAACATTTCATCAGACTAGGAAGAATTAACAGCATGGCATTTTTAGGAGTTCTGGATATCTGCAAAGAAATGTCGGATCAGTAAATGAAAAAAAGATAAGTTAAGGGTAATTTGCAAAGATTGAAGCTGTACATCACCACAAAAAATACATCAAGCAAGCTTGATCTCAAGATGAAAAGAAATCTGTAATGATGTTTTATTTTTCCGTACAGAAATTTTTAAAAGGGTCAATTTCTCTACCTTTTCACCATTTTTGTTGTACTCCTTCCCATCCAGCGTGCTTTGAGGACTCGACGGCCAAAGCAGTCAAGTGTGCGTGCCTTGCATGTTGTACCGCAGGGGTGTCAACAGGTACTCCGTTTTTGGCCAAAATTGGGATATGCTGAGGTCCATGCCATTTTTGGCTTCCGTGGTGGGCGTCGTAGCCAGCATTGTGACCAGCAGCTGTCCATCCACTGAATATGAATAAAGCAGATAAGTGTTTGATATAATATTTTATGAAGTGATGATGAGTTCATGGATATTGATATATGTATTCGTAGTTTTGGAATGGTACCTCTGGACCTACATTGTTAACCTTTTCTGATACAAGAGAAACACTTGTGTTTCACTGAATCAGGATGAATTTCATGAAGAAGAAAAACTACCAAGAAGAAACAACTACATTCCGAAAAATAATGAATATCAGAAAGTTTGATAGTGATGAACTTCAATTTTTCTAGTTAATGTTAGGAGGAATGCATTGGACCATGATTTCATCCTTGCGGAACTCCTTCGTTATTCAACTTACGCGTTTCCGTGTCCTGATTCGTAACTGTTCCATTGGTTATGTTCGTCACCGTATCCGGAAGCGTAAGCTTGGGCAGCGGCGATGTTGAGAGCTTTGTAGTGGTTAAGTTTGGCATGTTGGACTTCAGCAGTATCGGCGGGTACACCGTGGGCGGTGATGTGTGGTACGTGGATTGGTCCGTGGTATTTTGGCTGTTCCCAGTGGTTGACGTGGCTGACTGCTACGTGGTTGACGGCTCCGTGGTTGTCGTTACCGTTCCATGAGTTGTGTTCGTCTCCGTATCCACTGGCATAGGCTTGGGCGGCAGCGATGTGGACAGCTTTTTGGTGGTTCAATCTTGCGTGTTGAACTTCGGCGGTATCAGCGGGTACACCGTGAGCGGTGATGTGTGGTAGGTGGATTGGTCCGTGGTATTTTGGCTGTTCCCAGTGGCTGACGTGGCTGACGGCTACGTGGTTGACGGCTCCGTGGTTGTCATTACCGTTCCATGCGTTGTGCTCATCTCCGTATCCACTGGCGTAGGCTTGAGCGGAGGCAACGTGCAGAGCTTTTGCGTGGTTCAGTCTTGCATGTTGGACTTCAGCAGTATCAGCGGGTACGCCGTGGGCGGTGATGTGTGGTACGTGGATGGGTCCATGGTATTTTGGTTGGGCCCATGCGCCGATGGATCTTCTGTAACGGTGTTGGTGGCTGGCGGCACGGGAAGCGACGTTAGCGAAGGCCTAAATTTGGAAATAATAGTTAATCAAAAACTTTGAGATCAAAACATTTGGACTTGGAATTTTGTTTGACGACCATAAAAATTGGTATTCTTCAAGGATCAGTATTATGTCCTCTAATTATTTCTTATTTTATTTTGTAGATATTGAGTAAGAACAAATATATTGTTTCACTTATTTGCATTCTTGTAACTAATTGATAAGTTGTTTTTTTTGTTCGAGTTTTGAATAGTAATATTCAAAATATTTGTTGTTCCATTTAGATGCTTCAAGTATATAATTCGTAACAAGTTAATTAATATGCAAGTATAACTACAATCTAATTGCAACCTCTCCTCATTCATCCTGTAGGGGTGATATATATGCATTGTGTTCAAACTCTCTGTCCAAGTCAATTAGAATTCTACAATATATATTATTTTATTGTTATTTGTATGGATCACTGTATATTGTAAGTTGTTCTGTTGGTCTGTTGTTATACTTATACTCATTCATAACTGTAAACCATACTATGTCTGTCTTATAATTGGGATTACTCCTGTTAGACAATAAACCCTTTTTTTTTATAGTAAAACGATTTCTTACCTGTAAATGTGCAGCTCTGGCGTGTTGAACTTCTGGTGTTTCAACTGGGGCGTAGTTGTTATGGCTGTTGCCATAGTTGTTGTTGTATGCTGAAACGAGTTCGTTGAGTTAGAAACATTTCATATTGAATATATCACATCACTTAATTTTTTGAAGTAAATAATTACTATGTTTTGAACAAATTGTT